>CAKKOB020000447.1:0-51667 GCA_918844115.2 Phlebotomus perniciosus | reverse complement strand
CGATTCAAATTTCCTCAATTTTTTTAAGATCTTGAAGTTAGTTCACGAGAAAGAAGCATCCCTTAGTATCTACTCTAAAAAAGGAAAAATCTTCTTATAAAATAAATCACGCAATATTGTGAAAAAGGCTTAGATGAATGATTTTTTTAACATTCTATATTACAGTAGAAAATCAAAAAGTAAAAACAAGGAAAAATGGTTTAAACTTTTTATTTTAATAGAATTCAAAACTATAGTCAAATACAATTTAATTATGATCAACATAAATCAATCATAAACGCAAATGCTTTCTGTATTTACTGTAAACATTTTGTTACATTTTAAATTTTGTATTTTGTTATACATATTTACAAACAAGATTTTATTCATGGGGGCTACAATAAACGGATACTGACCTCTCTTACGGATATATAAAGTGTATATCCGCAATAGACATGTTGATAACATACATAATATTTCATGTTCTTATACCTATATAGTTCTTATCAATATAATGTTCAATAATTGCTCTTGATTTTCAAAAGTCATCGCTCTTTATTGACGCAATCTCCCAACAGTCTTCAAGGATTATTTAAGAGCTTTTGATTACCATTAAGAACCACTCTTTTCATAATGAAAGAGACTTTTCCTTGGATCTAATCATAATACTTCCTACTTCCTATCAAATATTTTGTGTCTACCTTTACATAGTCTTCTAGACTAGACGATAAAGAAAAGTTACCTATTAAAAGTTATTAATTAACCTTCATTTAAAAAACCGAATATATAGATAGAGATATAGGACTTCAAGTGTGGGCGTGTACATTGCGACATCTTCCTATCTTGGCTCTTGTACCCTCCATAAATTACCAGCAGAAAGCAGAGGTATCAGCTACCGTGCGAACGCTCGATATCAGAGGTCATATAAGTCAATTGTCACGTCCATCTATATATATAAATATTAAATTATCAACAGGTGATTTCGGCAACACTTATATTTTGTGGCACTCGCCCATCAATCATCCCTGCATCGGTGTTTTTTGCTGTAGCGGCTGTAAAAATGAAGATCGATAAGTCTTTATGGGCTTTCTGCTTTACTGCAAGCACGCGAATAGGGGACAATTTAGAGCTACAAGCAAAATTGGTCTTTGATGAATGAATGATTGACAATGATGATGGATTTCGGCCACGCGGACACTCAAATCATCTTCAACAACTCGATAAGATCCCAATGAGCTTTTAAAAATTTCAATAGATCTCGCGATAAAGAAGCGCCTCCCATCGCAACAAAAATTTTCCTGCGCGGTTTTTTCGTTTTTCGTCGCAATACAAATCATTTAATTAAATTCTCTCCAACTTATCAGGACTCTAAGGTGGGAGGAAAAGACCACCTTGCGCTATTGACGTGGAGCTATTTTGAGTGTGAAAATACAATATAATAATAATTTCGAGGTGTATTTTGTTTTGAAGAATGCGGAAATTTTATTAACTCTCTCGGTGCGCATGTTTACGATTAAGCCCTAATATGTTATCTCTGGTGAAGAAATGCGCGAAATTTCCGGATGATTTGCATAAAATTTACAATAAATCTTCTACTTAGAGAATTGTTTTAAGACTCAGATGAGCATAATTCAGTTTTATTGAGTGTTGTGACTTGTAAACAAATTTGCTAAATAATAGTAAAAAAATTTGCTTTTTAAATATTCATAAAACTGTTTTTTAAACACTTTTAGATATTAGTCTTAACTAAATTTGGAGCTTTAAAATAATAAAAAAAGAATTTTTTTATTGTGACTTTTATTTTCCAGATATGAGTTGAATCATCAAAAACTATTTTGATAGCAAATGTAAACACCACTTAAATTAAGAAAAGGATTTTAAAAAAAAGTTTTTCTCTGATATACAGATTATTTATTGAGCTTAAAGTTTCACTTATTTATACAAATTAGTGTGACAAGTGCAAAGTAAAACTTTGATAAAAAACATATTGAGCACAAATTTCCGACATGGCCAAATTTACTAAGTTACCTACTCTTTTACTGCGCAATAAATTGGCACAATTTATGATGGATGACTCTCAAAAGTTGAATGAAAACGAATCAAAAGTCTGCCTATATCACCTAATTGACATCTACTTGTATTTTTGCAGTATTTTGATTGAGTGTACGATGAGAATGAATAATTCGTATGTTTTGCAGAGTATTATGGCCCGTGGAATCACTCCCCGGATTCCCCCGCAGAAGCGTGTCCAATGCGGTGCTTCTATTTGGTCAAAAAGTATCTCCTTGTTTGGCTTATCACTTTTCTCCTTGTTTGGCTTATCGAAATCGTATGTTCTCGTGGAAATCCTAATCAATTGGGCAGTCTCTTCTATATACATACACAGACAATGCGAAATATTTAGTGTAGCTTTTTTTTTCACGAAAACAGCCGCATTCGCGCCAGAAAATGATGAATAGCTCCTATTATATCTCATATACCTCCCCCTCCAATTCACCTTAACAACATACAATCCCAACAGAATCATGATAAAAACAATTTTCTTGAGAGATTCTGAGGAAAAGTGTTCAGTCGTCGCTCGGATCACATGGAGTCAGGTTGATCCACCTCTTTTCACCTTTCTTCAATTTTTTTTCTTCAAGTCTTTATTTTTCTGTGAATTTCTGTGATTGTCGCGACAAATAATGCAACAAAAACTTGCATTCGAGGAAATATTGTTGTATTTTTTCTAAGCAAAATTTCTATCCCTGTGTTACTGCAGTCTCTTCTGCTTGTTTATATTTGAAGAACTTTAAGGTAAGAATGATTGTTTTAGGATTATTTAACAAAATGACATAAAATAATATAGTGATGGCATCATTTTATTGTGCTCGAACACGCCACAGAAAATCTTTTATTGCCAAATCCGCATTTAAACTTTTTCCTTCGACTTCTTTTATCGGAAGAAAGCCTCATGTTTGACCTTGCAATGAAAAGTTTTGTTGAAGGACTTATGAAAGTTTCTGAGTCAAAAAAGTATAACTAAATATTGACTATATTCTGTGATGGTTGGGATTTTTTATATAAGTCAGAAAATGCTGCTAAAATGCATATTTGCAAACAAACTCAGCAAATAACAATTCACGGTAGCTGTTCCCACAACTAATGAATTTGTTGGTAGATTTTCATGCCACTATTTTTTTTCTACTCATCATTCACTTTTATTATACTTTGGATTTTTTATCTGCTTCTGCAGTCGTTATCAAATTTATTGGCACAGAGTGGTGCAATTGAGATAGCAACCAAAAAAGCTCTATTTCATGTTCAGAGCAGAAGTATGAATTTAAGGAAAAATCATTACGAAAAGAATCTTTTGCTGTTTAGTTTAAAGTCAAATTTAGAGTTTCATAAAAAAACTGAGAGATAATTTATTTTATGGTTAAACGTTTATTGTATTATATTATTCTGTATGCGTGCGCACTTTACAAGTTCCTCAAGTATTTGAGTTGCAAATTCCGCAATGAAAAATTTCGCGTGTTCCATTACAGAAAAATTTATTAACCTCTAGAGAGGAAAATTCTCGAGAAAGTTCTATTAGGTTGTATTGTCAGATAAGACTTGTGCGGATATAATTATGCATTATCGTGACATAAATATATTTTCTGGCGGAAAATTTCAAAAGCCACTCACCTCGATGTTAGCTTTACGGCAATTTGCCCAATAAATTTCCATCAATTTCTCCCTCAATTCGCTTTTCATCGATTTTCCCGAGGCACATGCAAGATTCCAACACACAATAGACAAATCTCATTTCCGGCAAGCACATAAGACGTACCTTGAACTTGAATATGAGTAAACTGTAAACTGAATGAATTGTTTGGTTTTCCTCTCCATGTGAATATTTTCTGTGATAAAAATGCAAGTGCATTGTTATCTTACTTTTATTCCCTCTCGATTGAGTGCCAGCAATTAAAAGTACATAAAGCTGCATAAGTTGCTTCTGTATGTCATTCGCAAAAAAGAAACACATCTTATCAATTTCAAAATGCTCCAACGAAGAATAATTGTAAATTATCTCACCCAGATTCCGCTTAAAAGTGACGCAAAACGAGGAAAAGATGGTCTACCACCAAAACCACGGCATGAATGACTCAACGCTCAGCATACCTATGGAGCCTCGTGGGGCTTACACTGGCTCAAATCAGTTCATTCGTAAGTACATCAGTGCGATAAATCCAAGATAAAGTTGCTCATGCAAATAATTTTATTTGATTGTGTACACCTTCCAAACTCAAATATCAACAATTCTCTTGATGTTGAATGTATCTCAATTTTGCGTGATATCACTCACGTGAATTTTATTGTTTCTGTAAATACCGGGACAAAAGAAATCCCATCCCCCACCATACCCCCAGCCAAAGAAACCCCATCCTTCCACCATGTGTTCGATCGTGAAAATATGCCTTTGTTTTCAGTCAGTGAGGATGAGAAGAAGTCAACGAGGGATCAGCTGAAGGCTGTTGGCCCGTGGTGTCGGCAAAAGGCGAAAAATATCTTTCGCAAGAAGACACTCTACAAGAGGCTCCCAATTCTCAGTTGGTTGCCCAAGTAAGTATAATGGCAAACTTCCCTATTCATGTTTCGAGTAGATTTTAAAATCATCTTGTTTGAAAAGGGATGAAATTCGTAAATTAACCGTAAATTAACCGTAAATCTTTTGGATTTACTAAAAATAGTAAATTTCACAAGGCAGAATGAATCATGGGTGAAAATATGAATTTCAATTTGAGGGTCAAGATTCGTGCTTAAGCAGATCTTTGTGATGTTACACGATGTTTTCTCATTGTAATTTGCACTGAAGAGAATTTCCTTTGCTCAGCTCAGCTGTTATGAATTGTGAGAAACCTTTTTTTATTGTTTCAATCTTTGCGCAAATAATAGTTAGCAAACTATGTTAGTAGGTAAATTCCTTATCCATGTGTAATTACAGATTAGGGATGAAATATTCGCATTTTAAGGAATTATAGAAACGTTTCCTTATTTTACTAAGTAATTTTGAATGGTAACTTATATCTTAAATTTTTATCAAAGTTAAGTCGCAAATATACTCACCCCGACCCTGAAGGCTTTATTAGAAAATTGCGAAAGTTTCTTTCAACAAATTGCTATAGAAAATCGCTCAATAATTGCTCTCAAACATCTCAAATTATATCATTGACGTCAGAAAATCATAATAAAAAAAGATGAAGAAATTTCTCACATAAATTTCATATTGATTTTTCTCACCGCACGATTGATACAAATCATGATATAGGCGAGTTAATAAATTAAGAGTTAAATGATAGCGCATGATAAGAAATTTAGGACTACGTCAAGTGTTACTAACCGTGAGTCAATAAAGAAAAGTGCCAAAACAATAACCAGTAAAATCCTGGTAGTCATTATTAGACAACATCGTAAAACATAAATTGGGTTGCCAAATTACTTCTTGTTTTTGATCGATGTCTTGTAGATAATGACAAGAAGCTTTATCAAAAGATTTTATATCTTTAAAATTTTCCTTTGTATAAAAGCTTAAAATTTCTATGGTTACCAGAAAAGTAGTTCAGGAGACGAATATATACAACGTTTTATATATATTAAATATATTTTGTATTTTGCTCGCAAAATTATCGTAATCATCTAATGTGCATGTATTCTAGAATTTTCTTTTACGATACGCCGGTTACGCCCCATTTGAAAGTCATGTTACGAAACAATTAACTTTTAATGCTCATTAATCTCAGATGAAATCGCGTCATGATATAGAAGATAAACTTTTAGTCCAAGTAATTAGGTAAGAGATGTCTCACGATAATACAACACCTCTTTTAGATACTCGGGTGCCGATGCTGTGGGTGATTTAGTGGCTGGTATCACCGTGGGTTTGACTATAATTCCGCAGGCGTTGGCGTACGCGGGAATTGCGGGATTGCCTGTGGCTTATGGGCTATACGGTTCCTTCTTGGGATCCTTCGTGTACATCTTCTTGGGATCGCATAAGGATGTGCCTCTGGGTCCTACAGCTATCGCCTCATTGCTTACGCTCCAGGCGTCCAAGGGAGTGTGGCAGAGAGCTGTACTGCTCTCATTCCTTACAGGACTCATAGAGATTGCGATGGGCATCTTTGGACTGGGCTTCCTACTCGACTTTGTCTCTGGACCTGTAAATTGTGGCTTCACGAGCGCTGTCGCCCTCATTATTCTCTCATCCCAGGTCAAGGATATTCTGGGCATTTCTGCCTCAGGGAACACGTTCGTCGAGATGTGGACTTCAATCTTTGGACATATTCAAGACACACGACTGTGGGATACAATCCTGGGAATTGTTTGCATTATCATCCTGCTGCTAATGAGAATAATGGCGAGTGTTAAAATTGGTCCTGCGAATGAGGGTGATAAGACAACAATGCAAAAGATTGTGAACAAAACCCTCTGGCTTATTGGTACATCCAGGAATGCGATTCTTGTGATAATCTGTGGAGTAATCGGATATGCAGATAACTTTACTGGCGTGGAACATTTCAAACTGATTGGATATATTCCACCGGGTCTGCCGGCTTTCCAGTCGCCACCCTTCTCAATCCCTGCAGTCACCAATGGCACTGAAATCATTACTGAGGAAGAGTCCTTCAGTGACATGGTATCTCATCTCGGTTCTGGCCTCATTGTCATCCCCCTGATCGCTTTGCTCGAGAACATGGCCATTTGCAAAGCCTTTGCGGATGGCAAGACAATTGATGCATCTCAAGAATTACTGGCCATCGGGGCAGCCAATGTGGCCAATTCCTTTGTCCAAGGATATCCAGGAAACGGCGCTCTATCCAGAGGTGCTGTAAATCATGCCAGTGGTGCCAAGACGCCCATGGGAAGTTTATACACTGGCATCCTCGTGATCCTGGCGTTGCTCTTCTTCACGCCCTACTTCTCCTTCATCCCGAAGTCCGCTCTTGCGGCCATCATCATAGCCGCTGTTATCTTCATGGTGGAGGTCAGAGTGATCAAGCCCATGTGGCGAAGTAAAAGTGAGTTTATTTTAAAATCAATAGAGATTCACAATAAAAAGGATAAGCATTTTTGCTTAATATAAAAATTGGAGAAATTATTTCTTAAGGAGCTCTTTAATCAATATTGTCTCCTTTTCAGAAACTGATCTTCTTCCCGGAATTGCCGCTTTCATTGCTTGCCTTGTACTTCCACTTGAGTATGGAATTCTCGTAGGAATAGGAATAAATGTGATATTCATTCTCTATCACTCTGCTCGTCCCAAAATCTCCGTTGAACTATGTGCTGTAAGTTGTAAATTGAAAATCTTCATAAGAAAAATCCTACCAATTAATCCAATTTATTTTTGCAGACAACCGGAGTAAATACCAAATACTTAATGATAACACCCGACAGATGCCTAATCTTCCCCTCGACGGAGTATGTGAGAAATTTGGTGAATAAGCAAGGACTAAAGTCCCAAACTCCCGTGGTCATAGACTGTAGCCACATCTATGGGGCCGATTACACAGCCGCCACAGTAATTGAGACACTTGTGGGAGATTTCGATTCTCGTGGCCAGAAGATCCTCTTCTTCAACCTCAAACCCTCAGTGTTGCATGTCTTTGAGGGTGTTGATAACAAAATTCTCGTCTATTATGACTTTGAAGACCTCGAAAGGATGATCAATGAAAAGTGATGTAAACAGTTTGTACACCTGCAATATTAAACGCTTAAGTGTAGATAGGATATTAATCATATACACGCAGATAAAAAACATCCATTTGCCCAACTGAAAGATATCCTGTAAGAAAGATTTATTGAACATTTTATCATAATAAATTATTACAAAGAGTTTAGAAATTGTGACTTTATCTCGACGCCCTTCTAAGCGAAAAATTTCAGTGCGAGGAGCGAAAAAATGACGAAGAGAGAGGATTTCAGAGCACTGCCAGCACCTGGAGCTCCAGCGCCAGGCGGATGGCCGGGAGCATGAGTTGGTCCTGCTGGGGGTACGTCCGTTCTGTTGAACTGCTGCTGAATCCACTGGTCAAAGAACCGCAATTGTGTATAGACTCCAGGGGACATTGATTGACCGCATCGACGATTGTGAGACATGATGGCGTGGAGTTTATCGTTGCAGTAAAGAGCACCTCCTGGGTTGTTCTGCGTTTTCCAGAGAAAGGTATTTAGTTAAAAATTTCACTTCTATTGGATCACATTTGTTACTTACAGGACATGGATTTGTATTTGAAAGTAATGTTCCAGCACAAACCATCGATGGTAGAACACTGCCTGCAACCTCATTCAATACGTTACATTGTTCGCGATTGAAAATGTTTTGGGTTTGATGCTGAAGAGGTGTCGTCAGGTGTACTAAGAAAAGAAGATATTTAATCGACATTAATAAACGAGATTATAAACCAATACACAATTTTGATATTATCTTTTTTAACTTCAGGAATTTGGTATCTAATATCAAATTATCATTTAATTATTTTTAAATGAATTAAATAATATTAACTCTCTAAACATAAAAATATCATAACAAACTAGAAAAAATTAATGCAGTCCTTAACTTGATAATACTGTTTTTGTTCAATAGATACCATGATAACAAATAAAATAATAATACCTAGTCCAATAAAATATAATAAATGTGAACAGGATCTTCATAGTTCACTGAAAAAGTTGATTTCATGGTACAATTACTATTTAGTTTTTTTAGATTCACTCTTAGGAAAAACAAAATGCAATTCTCATGATGAACTGTGAACATTTTCAAAAACTCTAATTATCTAATGGAATAATTATATACGTGTCACAATACATAATTAAACATAATTATTTTCATCACTGACTATAAATACTTCAATAAATTGAAGTATTTCTGTAAATTTAAACCATTAGTTTCAAAGATATTGTAAAGATTAGTTGCATCTCGTCAAAATGTTATTTTGTGAGTTTTTCCTATTAATTTTCGCTTCTGTTATTTTTGCAACGACTGCTGAAGATGATGTCGCATCAAAGTTTCAATCATTCAAGATTGTTCCTGAAGCTATCCCAAGTGCTCCACAAAATCCTTTAATAGTGAGTGAGGAATATGATCAGATTTTTTTTAAGAAACTACTGATGAATTATTTGTACCTAACACTATTTTAAAGATAAAATATCCTAGTGGGGTGGAGGTGAACTATGGCATTGAGTTAACTCCTACAAATGTTAAAGATACACCAAGTGTTTCTTGGAATGCTAATCCCGATGATTTCTACACTCTTATTATGGTGGATCTGGATGCTCCGAGCTCTATCCGTGAGGTGAAACATTGGATGATGGTGAATATTCCAGGGAATAATTTATCTAAAGGTGAAACTATCGCTGATTATGTCGGAGGTGGACCACCTTTGGGCGATGGTATTCACCGATATACCTTCTTTGTCTACAAACAACCAACTGGAAAAATTGATTTTTCAACCGAGGAAAAGGCTTCGAACAGGTAACATGTTGCCGAATTTTGCTTTTAAGATTAACTTTCAAAAGATTATCTTTGGCTTTCAGGGAGGGTAAAGGTCGTCTGTTGTTTTCAACCAACAAATTCGCTGAAAAGTATTCACTTCAACTTTTCGGTGGAAATTTCTTCCGAGCACAATATGATGATTATGTTCCGATATTGCACGCTCAGTTTGAGGAATAGTTCAGAAATTAAGATATCAATTGTAGTGACTTGCACTTTAATGTATTATGTAACTGCAACATTGTTGCATGTAAGAATGATTCAAAAATACACAAACACACGGCATATAAAAAAAAACAATAAAGAAATTGTGAAAAGAGTGATTTTCTCAAAATTCGACGAATTGCAATTTTTCATATTGCCTTTTCTAAGATAGTCCCGCGAGTTTGAAATTTGATAAATAACTAGATTTTGATGGGTACCGAAATCTTATCTCAGGAAAAAATCCCCGTATCGAAGATACGATAAATTTCTGTTAATCACATAAAATTGTGTACGTACAAAGATGTACGTAGGTATAGGTACATCTAACCTGATCTATACTTTTTAATGCCCATGAGCTACCCATGAGCTTCTTAAAATTTTCTAAATTAATTAAGTTATCTTCAATAGGATTAATACATATTATAGCTGTTACTTACGTGGGGCTGCATTCCATCCCACAAGCACACATCCTGTTCCATCGGGCACTATTCTGTTGTAAAACTCCACTGGTTCAACAAGGGGTGCCGGAGGAGCTGCGTTAATGTTAATATCTGTAGCTGTTCTGAACACTGCAATATTGTTCCAGTGTTCATTGAAGGGATTGTATTGCTCATGAATGAAAAAGCTATGAATCGCGATGGCCCCTGCAGTTCCTGCAGGAATATTAATCACACCCACGAACAGAGAGTAAGCTGCAATAGGTAGGCGTTCGTTGGTATTTGGGGTCAAGCCACAGGTGGCCGCCGTGAGGACATGCCTATTATTCAGGACTGTAGCGTCACAGAATCTGCCTTGAAAGACTAGAGCTGCGTGACTTGGAAATTGACCCAAAGTCGCGGCTATAGACACCGCTGAATCAATTGCTAGTCCTGTTGGGAAGAATTGTCCTTTAGTAGGGCATTCATAAAGATTAAATATCGTGAACTTACCAAAGACCAGCAGTGTCGCGAGTAAAATCTTCATGACGGACAAAACGGAACTCTTTCTTCTTCACAGCCTTCACACGGACTACATTCCACTTTGCCAAAACGTTACATATCAATCTGATTTCACTTTACTTTTGGGGTTCACATTTTTTGTCTCCTTATCAAATTGTGATATCAGGACAGGCTTTAGGTCTTTATTGTATGAATCAGGGACAGACTAATTCCTGGGTCCACAGCATTTGTTCATACCTAAATTTCGACACAATCGCTAATGCTAAAAATCACCGGATATGAATCACGTTCTTTCAGACAGTACAGCTATAAATGTTTTCTTTTTTTAATAATAAAATTGTAGAAAAAAACATTTTTTACATTTGTTTTTGAATCATCAATGCTTTTCATGGTTAAATTTTGGAAAAAACTATTATTTTTTTTTAAACCGTCTCTCAAACTTTTTTCTTTGGTTGCTGGCAATCAGCTAAAACATTCCCTTTGTAGGTATCAATGATTTGGAACAATGTGATAGGAACCGTAGCGGCGTTTTAATAATAATCTTGGTTTTTGCTGGCAATGATGAAATTCTGATTTAAACCACCCACTAATCCTGCGGGATGAAAGTCATAAATCGATTTTCGTGGAAAAGACGTACGATTAGATAAAAAATATTTGCGCACAAACTAGGAAAAAACGCTAAAAATCCAATCGCAATCCTCATTTAGAGCACAACCCTCCTCAATTGTACTTCAACTGACTTTCATTCCGCAGTTTTAGTTTAAGCAGTGCAGAAATGTACAAGGTTGTGATACTTCTTGTTTTATTCGGTAAGTCATATAGGAAGTGCTTCTTTTAAAGTTTATAAGGATAATTTAAATCTGTTTCATTTAATACTATATGAGAATAATTTTTTTCTGTTTCAGGATGTGCTTTTGGCAATCCTCTGGTGGAAAATGTTCCAGAGAATTTTGTCCTGGGCGGAACTAATGCCGTCGAGGGACAATTCCCATGGACAGTGAGTTTACTTACATACATATTATCCGTTTTTACTTTCACTAACTGATGATTTTTCAGGCTTCTGTGAGGGTGCACAATGATTTCTATCAAGGAGTTGTTCTCAATGCAAATCACGTGCTTACGGCAGCAACAACATGTACTTCAGGAAATCGCTCCGTTAATCACTTCTGGATAAGGGTCATGGCAGGAGATCTCCATATAATTGGCGGTAGTTGGAATCGTGAGGAAAGGGACTTATCTCATCTCTTCATCCATGATGGATTCAATCATGTGACCGGTGTTAACAATATTGCTGTGCTTCGGTTGGCTCATCCCTTCCAGTTTCCGCACAATACCATCGAAGGCGCTATAAGAAATACAAGAATTGTTCCTGTTGGTACTGCTGGTAATTTCGCCGGATGGCAGATTCCTATTGGGGTATGAGGAAATTTTTGATTTAACATAACAGAATTATACAATATCTTATTATTCTAGGCTGAAAACTTAAGAGTTCTGAGAACTTTTAATCTCAATACTCTGTCGGTTGCGGTATGCACAAGTCCTCCTGGTAATGTTAATAGACAGCTTACGAATCAATTCTGCGCTGGTCAATTGACCCCTGCTCCAACTGCAAGTCCTTGCAATGGAAATATTGGAGCTGGATTCTACTTGAACGTAAGTTTAAGAAATTATACATAAAAAATAATTTATATGGCTAAACAAAGGCTTCTCATTTCCAGAGAGAACTCATTGGAATTCTACACGATGGACTTACGTGCAATCAAATCAACAATCCAAGTATTTTCACGGATGTTCGTTTCTTCAACACTTGGATTGACCAGACTTTCAACCGAACTGATCTGACACCACCAGGAACGGAGTTCCCACGCCCTACACCAACCAATCAGGACTTGTAATCTTGTAAATTCAACATGAAATAATTATAAAATTCATCGATACATTTTGTACATTTCTGTATTTCCAAAAATTACATAAGTTTGAAATAAAATTCGTTAACTTACATGCAAGTGCTTGATATCAAAAAATCCCCACTGATAAGGAAAAGCTCAGAGGAACCGTGAAAGTTACTGTATAGATGTCTCTAGCTGTGTCCCTCTTATCTCAAATACAAAATTTCGCGATATTTTTAACCGTTGACCAATTTGCCCATGACTAATAGACATTTTGTGATTAGATAAGCTATCGACGGCGGCAGGAATTACGCTCCTCATTTCTCACCTCAGTCTTCATTTTCATTCCACTCTTATACAGACTTCATTCACACCTTCTGTGACATATTTATTAAAGTCCTCTTTATAGTGTTCAAATAGTAGAAATGAAGTTTCAATTAACCGCAAGCATTGTACTGCTTGTCATTCTGCTTTGCACAAATAGTGTTCTCAATCAAGAAGGTATTTAAAAAATAATTTTTAACGCGTCTTATAAGTTAGTCATTATTTCTCGGAACTCATAATCACTTTTTCCAAATCATTTTAGAAGATGACACACCAACCACTGAAGCACAATATCCTGATTACGAGGACGACGAAGACACCCCTGTGATTCCCGTTTATATTCAGCCGAGGTTCGACGACGAAGGGGATTTCAAGTGGTTTCCGCGGATAATAGGTGGCACACCGGCAGTGTTGGGAGAGTTTCCCGGAAAAGTGTCCCTCCAGTCTCGATTGGGATCTCACTTCTGTGGCGGAACACTGATTGATCTCACGCACATCCTCACAGCATCTCACTGTGTCACAGACTCACGTGCTCAAGTCTTAAATCCGGCCGCGGTAAGCAATCAAGGATGGGCCAATTATTTACGTTTACAAAATTATATAACAGTTTGGATTATGTCCACAAGGTCCATAATCTCTGCCTTATCATAAGCAAACCGAGTAATTTTTGGGGTTGGAGAGAAAACGAAACCATGTTTATGCAATTAAAATCGTACTCAGGGTTTTTATGGATTATTTTTAACCAAATTTGGACTCTTGGAAAAAATACGATATTGAATGAAAAATGATTTTGGAATAGTTTCATTAATTTAAATAAAGGCTGAAATATTAAATTAAATTAAGATGATTTAAAATGTTAAGAATAGGGTAGTGTGGGGCACCTTCGATCAAAGCGTTCCTTATACCAATCCCAGAAACGATCACTAAAAGAATTGTTGTCCTACTATTCTTAGTTTAGATATATAAAGCTAAGCATTCTTCAAAATGAATTTGTGATGGAAGGTGTCCCTCTCTCCCATATACTTAAAATGATTAAAACAAATTACCTAAAATTCTGGATATACACAGTTCAACTAAAAGATTCATAATGTGAAAAAATGGTTAATTAATTTTTACAATAACTTTTGACACAAAATTCAGAGAGACGTTTATTTTAACATTCTCTACATTATAAATTGTAAAGAATACTCTTAGGTACACCTCTGATAGGCAAATGAACTTGGTGCCACACTTCATTATCACTGTCTTATCAATTCGTTGTGCTATATAATTTTTTTCTTGTAGATACAAGCAATGGCAGGAGATGTGTCGATTGTGAGGAATGCAGCGGCTCCCACGAGAGAAATTCGCCTCGTGTCGCACATTTTTGCCCATCCCGACTACGACATTGCCACCATGGAGAACGACATCGCCGTGCTACGAATCAGCATACCTTTCAACCTGCGGGAGGGTATCGTTGCGCCTAGGCCACTGTCCAGGAGTATCCCATCGGTAGGCACAGTCTGCAATTTGGCGGGATGGGGGACAACTACCGAAGGCTCCAACGTTCCTTCGCCCGAGCTCCAACGCGTGGATCTCGACATTATCGACACGAATCGGTGCAATCAATCCTATCGGGGACTTTTGCATGACAATATGTTCTGCGCGGGAACAATGGCCGGAGGCAGAGACTCCTGCCAAGGTGACTCCGGCGGCGGTCTGATGTGTAATGGACTGATCACGGGGGTTGTGTCATTCGGATATGGATGTGGAAGGAGGCACTTCCCAGGAGTTTACATCGATGTGAGTCAGTATCTCGAGTGGATTGAGCGGAATCAGCAATTTGAAGGAACCCACGGAGACATTCCAACACCTCGACCATCAAGTGCATCAATCGCCTTCTTATCGCCAATCATGCTCATTTTGTCTTCATTCTTTGTGAAAATTTGTAGGCTGCTCTAAGTTAATGATTCCAGAGACGCATTGTCAATAGTGTTTAATAAATCTTTTTCACAAATAATTTTGGGAAATTTTTATTACTTCTCTTTGTTACGCAATTGATTCGCATCTAATCAAAGAAGGATTTATATTATCTTGTAATCCAATTTGGCCAAAAAGACAACAGAATTTCATCAAAAAACAGTTGCTTAATTATATATTTTTAATTTTTTGTGCATCACAATCAGTTGGAGTGTTAATTTTCTTTTTTCCTTCTTCAACACAAGATTTAAATTTTAGCGAATAGAAGCACGTGAAAGATAGATATTTCCTTGCATATCGATTTCATAAAATATTCATTTAGATATTTTGACCGTGATTTATGTTTATTTTCTTGACAAACAATTTTTGGATTCATGGAATTCTGTTGTTAGAGTATTCGTTGAAATATGTGCAATTCATAAATCAAATTTTGATTATTTTGAGCTTTTTACAGGGTGAGATAGGGTGATAAAAAATCACCCAAACAATTTCTCCATTCGAAGCTGGAAAATTCTAAAGATGGTGCGAGTATTTCATTTCAGATAAAAAAAATTTTTCCAAAAATATTAGCTTGAAAGTTTTCAATTCAATTTCTAAATGGAAATTTTCTCATTGTATTAAAAATGATTATATACGTAAGTATATGTAATCTATATATAATGTAAGATACTTGAAATTAATTATGCATGCGGTTGAATAGCCTCCAAGGAAAATGTTGTAATGCAAAAGGAATTTGTAATGCGTTAACTATTGAGAGGAAATTGTACGCAAAAGTGCTTTAACAATTCAGGTATCAAAATAAATCGCACATATGTATATACAATCATACGATATTTAAAGCCTGATAAGGTGTTGGAAAAATATTAATCCACCCCTAATGTGAGAGCTGAAAATGTCCACCTTATCACCATATCGAAGCAGAGCTCAAAGTTTGAATAACAATCATTTCACCAAATTCAGCAGGTGATTAAAACGTGAATTAGACTTGTTGAGCGAGTGGTGAACAATTAATAGGTATTTAAGCATGTGATGGGACCATGTTTACAACAGAAATCACAACATCAAGCGTACATATGTAATGGCTACCTACTAAGGTATCACAAGTATCACTAACTGTCGCTCTCGTGTACAATATCGCGAGAACTGATTCTTCACATGTATTTGAGGAATGTTAAGTTATACCTCTTAAATCTTTCAATTATTAACATTATCAAGTTTCACGATGGAACGGTATCGCCACTCATGAGATTATACATAACGATAAGCACCTGTTTAAAAGACGGTGAGGCGACACAATGTTGGCGTAGTGTTTGGAAGATCATCAAAGAAAGTGGTTTGGTGGTTCTCTGTGAATAGTGAAATTCTGTGCACCAAAATGAAGTGGATTCTAGCGGTGTGCCTGGTGGTGGCATTATTTGCCGATTCACACCAATTCTTCCCTAAGATGATGAAATCCGAGAAGGAGCTGCAAAGTACGGAAACTTTGGAAGTTAATCTTAAGGATTTCGGATGTAATATGAACGGTTATTTTTGTAGGGGACGCGGCTGATCTCTTGATGCGTGAGCTCGAGAAACACCGAAAGACAGGAATTGAGACACCAATTTTGAATGCCCTCCTAAGGGTTTTTGAGGTGCCTAATGAACTCCTCAAGTTCGAAGGACCAGAAGTTCCCATTCCTCGGGACGACATCATGTGTGCCCTCTGCTCTTCCGTCTTTGGTACCTTCATCGATCGCCGTCGGATTGATGGACAGTCCAGAGATGAGATTGCCGCCTTTGCAAAGGAGTTCTGTGCTGAACTGCACATCTTTCCACCTCGTGTGTGCGATGGCGCTATTGAACTAAATGCAGACATTATTGTGCACATCATCGATAATCGGCCACATATCGATGAGAGCCATCTCTGTGCCTTCGTCTTCCAGAGTATGAACTGTGAGGCTGATATGTCGTCTTTTGAATGGTCACTCGATATTGCTGGTAACAAACCACCATTGACTGGTGATAAGGATAACACAGTGCCTCAGGGACCCAATGACATCAAGATTGTTCATGTATCCGATCCTCACTATGATCCCAACTACCAGGAGGGAACCAGCGCGGTTTGTGGAGAACCAGTCTGTTGTAGATCGGACCAACCTCTGCCTCCAGGTGCTCCAGCAGGTGATGCTGCAGGCTACTGGGGAGATCTTCGAGACTGTGACAGTCCATTCCGTGCTGTCCAGGATTGCTTCCGTCACATCCGCTCTCAGCATCAGGTGATTGAAACACCGATTAATTTAATAAACCTTATCTTCAACCATCGATTTTTTTTTTCAGGATATTGATTACGTGTACTTCACTGGCGATATCGTTGATCATGGTATCTGGGCGACGTCTTTCGATTGGAACAGGAACAGCATCAGTAGAGTGCATACGGCCCTTCGTGAGAGCTTTGGCGGTATTCCTACATACCCAGTTATTGGCAATCATGAGGCTCATCCTACCAACGTGTTCGCTCCTGATTCTCTCAGAGGTCACCCTGAGTTCTCCACCCAATGGCTATATGACTTCCTCGCTAACGAGTGGTCCTACTGGCTTCCCGCCTCAGCTCTGGCCACAGTTCGTCTGGGAGGCTACTACACCGTTCTCGTTCGCCCAGGCTTCCGTATCATCGCTCTCAATAACAACGATTGCTACACCTTCAATTTCTGGCTCCTCTACAATCCACAGTACCCACGGGTTCAGCTACAATGGTTCCACGACACTCTTCTGGCAGCCGAACAAGCTGGTGAAAAGGTTCACGTGATTGGTCACGTACCATCAGGAGGTGGAAGTTGCCACCGCGTGTACTCACGTGAATATGCAAAGCTCGTTGAGAGATTCTGGAACACCATCAGTGCTCAGTTTATGGGACACACCCATGCCGATCAGTTTACTGTCTTCTACTCTCAATCAAACCCCTCCCAGGCTGTTAACGTCCAGTGGAACGGTGGTAGTACAACTGCGTTCAGCGATGTGAACCCTAACTACAAAGTGTTCACGGCTGACCCACAAACCTACCAGATCAACGGACATGAGACGTGGATCTACAACCTCACCCAAGCCAATCTTACTCCACAGCTCTATCCCAATTGGTTTATGGAGTACAATTTCCTGACTGAGTACGGAATTTCTAACATGAGTCCAGCAACCCTGAACACCCTCGCAGATACATTCGCGAGGAATCCTCAACAATTGCACAGAGTGAGTTTAAATTTTAGTGAGGGGAATTAAGATACTCTAACTAATCAATCTTCTACTAATTCCAGTACTGGCAGCTGACAACATCCATGGGAGATACGTCTCTGGCTAATGGATGCGATAACAATTGCTTGGCTGGTCATCTATGCCAAATTGTTCAGAACATCCAGGGCAACAGTCCCCGATGTGAGGAGCTCCAGAATATTTTCTGGTCAACGGTCGGCACAGCGTAATCCCTCTTTTTGTACTCATACATTCTCCTCCAGAGATTCATTAATAAAACGACTATATACATACACATAATAGTAATGTAATTACATCAATTAATGGCATTTACATAAGTGAAATTTCCTCTGTATTGTTATCAAGTGAGACGTAGAGCTCTAAAAGCGCGGCTTTGGGAGGAAAAACAAGCAGTAAATCAGTCTCTTAATTTACGGCTCGGCGAGTGCAAGTGTTTGTATAATGGCTTTAAGTGGAATTAAATTGACTGTGATATTTGCAATCCTCTTACTATCGCTCATTAGCGCGCGATTGATTGATAATTTAGTGACTATTGGACCTAGTGATATTATTCACGTGAATGCTGGCTCGTTTGAGAAGGAGTTTCACGAGGAATTTTCCAAGTATGAGAGAATGAATGAAACTACGAGTCGTCTCAGTGAAATGATAAAACTCCTAAGTGATCCTCTCTACAAAATGCTGATTGTCGATGACATACCGAATGCAAAAAATGTAAGATTACAGATTGTTTTATCAATATAGGCGATTTGCTGAAATGTTGTATTATTTGTTATTCAGCCACAAGTCTGTCTCAAGTGCCGGGCTCTCACATACACTTTTCTCGGCTTTAATGCAACGGAAGTTGACGAAGATACTCTCGAGAAGATCGCCAATGATCTCTGCCTGTTGCTTAAACTGGAGGGAACTGAAGCTGTCTGCAGGGATACTATCGCTATATTCAAGCCACTGATAGCCTATATTTTAAAACACACTGAGAATATCTTCTCCGACAGGATATGTGGAATTATTTATCAATCTCTCGATTGTGGATCAATAGAGGATGTCTATGAGGAGTTTCCTGTGACATTCCAGCAACCCACTCTGCGTAGGAATGCCACAAGCAAAGCTACTCCAACTCATCATCATAGTGAGAGGAATCTCACGATACTCCACTTAACTGACTTCCACTATGATCCATTATACGCTGTGGGATCCAATGGAGATTGCAAGGAGGGCATCTGCTGTCGTGGGGATTTAGTTCCCAACCATGGGGCAGGATTCTGGGGCGACTATCGTGGATGTGATTCCCCGTGGCACACACTGGAGAATGTCGTGCAGGAAATCAAGACGAGATACTCAAAAATAGATATGATCTACTTCACAGGCGACATTATCGATCACTTTCATTGGGCAACATCAATTGAGGGCAATAAAATATCTATCACTAATCTTACACGGCTCTTCAAGAGCTCTTTCCCAGGAATTCCACTGTATCCGGTGCTGGGGAATCATGAATCTCACCCAGCCAATACGTAAGTCAATGTTCCGTAAATAGGGAATAATAAGGCTGCTATGAACATAAGTTTTCTATTTTTTCATTTTACCGTGTAGATTTGCTCCTTTTCACGTTGAAGATGAAAATGTGTCTAATCGGTGGCTTTATGAGCACATAGCTGATATTTGGAGTGAATGGCTTCCTCAGGCAGCCCTAGCCACCCTCAAGGAAGCAGGATACTACACAGTGAAGCTATACAACGGACTCCGAGTGATTGCTATTAACAACAATTTTTGCTATCACACAAATTATTGGCTTCTGCACAATACAACATATTTTGCTCAGCAACTCAATTGGCTCCAGGAAGTTCTTCAGAGAGCCACAACGGCAAGGGAAAAAGTTCACATAATATCTCATATTCCTTCCAATGAGAGGGATTGCTTCGGGCCCTGGGCGAGAGAGTATCGAAAGTTAGTGGAGAAATTCTCTCCCATCATCAGTGGTATTTTCAATGGACACACCCACGAGGATGAATTTAATATGTTCTACTCGAAGAGTGATCCATCCAAGGCACTCAGTGTGGCTTGGAATGGCGGGAGTGCCACAACATTTGCATTCTTCAACTCCAATTTCAGACTCTACTATGCTGATCTCAACACCTTTGTGGGTTCTCCTCCACTCATAAATATTTATTTACTCTGGGAATATTTATTCCTCAATTGATTTTGCAGGAGGTCCTTAACTACGACACCTGGTGGTATAATCTAACAGAGGCGAATTTGACGCCAAAGAAGAAACCCACCTGGCACTCATACAGTTTTGCCGAGGAGTATGGCCTGAAGAGCCTGAGTCCGGCGAATCTGGATAATCTGGTGAAGGAGTTCGCATCAAACCGGGATAAATTGCTTACAGTAAGACAACCTTCATAATTCATATTTATTTCAAGATACTCTTTATGGTATAAGTGTATGCAATCGTTTCTATCTGCTTCATTGTTACATTTACAGTACTGGAAGAGAAAAGTTAAATATTCTGATGCCCTCTTGAGTCAGGGATGCGATGATGACTGCCTGACAGAAACACTGTGTGATATTGTTTTTGTGGAGCATGGCGACAATACGAAATGCGAGGAACTCTTGAAAATATTCTATAGTCATTCTAAACATGAGAAGTAGTGGCTCACAACACGAGGAGACATCTCCTCTTCTGCATCATGCAGACTATTATACATTTACAATGTTAAATTGGCCAAAAATTAGGAGAAGATGGGATGATTGTGGCGATTGTGAGCTATATAAATAAATTAGCAGACCAATGTTGCAATATCTAAGTCATTTTCGGTGGCTGGTCGAACTGATATCAGGGCAATGTTGTTGGCCCGAGTGCTGGACTCCAGGCGAACGGACGTCACATCGCAGAATATTGCTTGCTCAGGACCCACCTTGTCTGTGTGGCCACAAATTGAACTTGTCCTCTGCATGCTGTACGAGTCCAGTCCGGCAGATCCACCGATACTCAGTTGATTCACTTCACCGATCTTGGAGATGCACTGTTGAGTTGGGAAAATTACCTTGTCATTTTGATCAAAATTGTCCAAAGGAAGCCCTATCCATGCCATCCTATACATAATAATGGGATGTAATATTTTTTACACCCACCTGATTTGATATATCTGCATTTCGTCCGACTTTTAATCCAACAATTGACACAACAGCGGGGAAAAGAGCAGTAATAGTGCAATTTGGAGAGAATTCTGAGCTCTGTAGTCGATAGAATGGAGCCAATCCCTCAGCCATGATGTGACAAGCTGCAGAGATTTCAATGATCACAAATTGCATTAATTAAACAAATTCTAGATCTTACGTTTGGGATGAGGTCGAAATCGGACGTTGACGTGAAAGGAGCCTCTCAGTGGTATCCGGTACTGAAGGAGAGCCGCATTCTGGCTGGAGCGGTAGATCTTCGGTGCCACGTGATAGTTGTTAAACCAATTAACATTCTCATTGCAGAACTCCTTCACGCGATCCTTAATGTCCAGATGGTGATCATGGATGCCCGGGAAGTATTGACCGTTGAGCTCCCATCCGTCGACAAACTGAAGTGAAATAGATAATAGGGATTTACACTTTGAAGGGGGCTCTCGATGTGTCTTACTGCCATTAGAGCGCCAGATTCGCAGGGGATATTGCTGAACTTCACAGAGAGCTCGATGGACTGGTCAGGGGCTGCAATCACGTAGAGACCGCACACCTCCATTGGCGACGATCTCTTTGAACTCTTCATACCCATTTGGTGAATTGTGGGTGGTTCCGGTTCTTTCTGGTACACAAAATCGCCCTCTTCTGATGTCACGTGCATACAATCTGGAAGAGAGATTATGTAATATTTCGAGAAATCAGAATTCTGCTGAGTAAATTAATTTTCTAGATAGTTTATGCCTTTTTGCGACGGTGCGCGTAATCACAAGAAATATATAATTTTGATAAAATGGTTATTTCTATTTTTGCATTTAATTGAGAATATTGCTTTTAGTTTGTGACAGACACATTATCATATTATTTAACAGCAGAATTTACATAATGCTGATACTCCCTTTTGTCATCAACCATCGCATTTGAATATTGATTGTACTTAAGTGATTTTTTTTATATAGTGGCTATATAGTGCAGAATATTTACATTGGACCTGGGTGCTTTGAAAATAATTGAATATTTATTTAACCACATCATTATTCATGAGGAAAAGCTTCAAAAAACGCCACTCATAGAATCAATATCCTGTCCATCCACACAAATGTGCTAGATGGTCGGTTTTGCCATACTTTTATTCGGGAGAATGTCCAAGAGAAACGTGGGGGAGTTTTTCCACGAAGTATTTTTGTTTCAGCATATTGCTCGATGGCTATTTCTGGGGCTCATAAATGTGCAATATGGTCAACAAGTGGTTAATTATGGGTGATCTTTACAAATCAACACTGCAAGAAGTGTCATTAGGGCTGGAACACCAGTGGGAGTCTTTTCTCATTTAGTGGGACAACTTTTATTTCCGACATCAAAATGTAAGCAATTAATTTCTCCATTATGCGTCTCGATGTAATATCGTAAAATTTCTACGCACACACTAATGGATGTTTGGCTGGACTTTGGCTCTTAAATTCTCATTCAAATATGTTTGCTTATCATTAAATTTTGCAGAATTTCCTCGCTGAAAGACTGGAAAAATAAACATACGAGCAGGTGAGAAAATGTTACCTGTAATTGTTTGTATTGTTCGTTGGGGTTCTTTCTGAATCTCAAAGGGATTCCTAACGGCTGACCACGCCTGAAAATATAATGAGGAGAAATATGGGTCTAACCATTAATATTCCATGGACTTCCTCTTCAAAGTCTCAGCAGAAGAATTCATTCATAAAACTGGGAAGATGTATCCAATTTAATTTTACATTTACAGAATACCTTACAATAAATAATCCCCAAGGGCTTTAATAGCTTTAGTATCTTTTAAGTACTAAAGTATGACATTCCTCCGCGAAAATGGAGATAACGGTGATATCAAGTATTTTGAAGAAGTGGGTGGATGAGAGAGAAATTACAAACACCGCAGAGTTAATTGAGCTACCCTCATTTGTTGGAAATCTATAAAGTATACATACACCATAATTGTTTTTTGTCAACATCAGAGGATTAAATACTGTGTAAATCTGACTCGATGGAAAATTCAGAAAGATGGAGAGATTAGTTGAGGGATGATGTAGTGATAAATTTATTATTCATAGGATATTTAGCCACAATGGAAGACAAAATTATAATTCTTTAACTTTAAGCACTGACAGGCATGTACATATTAAAGTCATTAAAGTAGAGCTTTAGCGCATTGAAGATTCTGTTGGAGGCTAATTAATAATTTTCAATAGGATAAATCGGATAAATCCGAAGTAATGATTAACTAAGAATATTTCGTGTAATTATCAACATTTGTATTAAAATTTATAGATTAATTTCTTTGCTAGAAATCTGCATTTGGTGAATGCGAGATGAATGGTGAAAGAGAGTTAAAAGTTTCTTTTTCTAAATCCTTAAACACCAACGACCATTCTAAGAGCGAACCCTGAAGATCTTTGTCAATTCACATTTTCATTATAGCAAATACTTGAATGTCATTGAATGTCGTATAGAACTCCAGCATTAACTGTGAAGAAAATGAAATGGTTCTTGTCCGTAACTTTATATATACATATATAGAGTAGTCCCAATGTTCTGGTATAGGTATCACAGTAAATTTCACAAGAGATAAGAATTTCAAAAATGCATAATTTCATTTCATATTTGAAGATTCTTTTCATTTTCTTAGAAAAATATCCACGAATAATATTATAAAGTATAATAAAAATATAATTTTTAAATAATTTATTCAAAACGAGATCAATACAGTTAAACTTTTCCTTCTTCAATGCTACTAAATACTGTTTAGTAAGTTTTGATGCTAAGGGAAAGTTTTAAGAGGTCATTACCCACTCTCTGTTTTAGTTTATTAGTCAGTCAAGTAACACCCTTGAAAGTGAAATGGAATTTCCGTCCGCAAAACATAAGCAAATTGCCGCAAAATTCTCCCTGTGGAAATGAATTTTTGTATGATTTATAAAAAATTCCCAAAGATATAAAAGTTTCTTGTCTCAAATGGTTCATTAACTTTGCCTAAAATTAATCTTTGCCATTTTTGAAACGTTGAGTGATTCATAAAGAGGACTTCATGAAAGAAATTCTAATATTTCATCGCCTAATTTGTACCAGAAAGCTCCATTTCATTCATTTGCGAGCGTCTTAATTAATATGATCATGACTAATGCCACGTCCTTCATTCAAGAATTATGACAAAAAATTATCTTTTTCCGAGAGGAAAAAATGGACATACGCTAAGAAATAGCTTCTGTCGTGTAATATTTTTTCGTCATCTCCAATTTCTGATAAAATGTCTCAAAAGAAGCATGTTGCCTCAGGAACTAATTAATGATTAGTTGCACGAGAATCCAGTGGACAACCTTCGCATTTTTCCATCGACAAGACACAAAAAGAAAACGAAACAGATGTAGGGTTTTTGGGGGGCGGATATTCTCTCCCATCCACTTATTGTGTTACCACTTGAATTTAATGGTGAAAAAATGTCACACTGCTGTATCCACAAGAGTCTTCAAACTGAGCCCACCAAAGTGGCGCCCGTGAAAAATTGCACCGGCAATTTATCAGGATTTCGCGTGGTGTTCTAAGGGCCATTTCAGAAATTATGGAAAGAGAAGTGTTTCTGATGTTCGCTTATACTGGGTCTTGAATACATTTAATAATTTCATACGAATTTTGGTAAGAAAATTGGTATTTTTGACTACGGCAATTTTATTTCAATAATTGAAATCAATTGAAACCTATTTTTTGAAATGGTCCTTAAAGCACACTTCGCGAAAGATATCTTAATTGTCGTTGATGAATTTTTATTAAAATAGATGAGATTCTCGGATATTTAGACAGTAAATTTATGAGATGCCACGGAAATTATTCAATTAACACACTTATCTTACCTTCACCCCGAAAAATATGACGGAAATTGTAAACACCACAACGACTTTCATTTTCAACTTTGAACTTGCTGGAGAAAAAAAAGTTGCCTCACAAGCTCACTTCCTTCTTCGAGACCTCAGATAAATTTCGAGGGAATTTCTAATAACTCATTGTCACTTTCTAAGCACTCTCAATAAGATTATTTCTTCCGTGATGGATGCCGTGAGTCGTTGTTGAAATTTTCAGTGTCACTGTGTGGCCGTGAAGGCAATGCGTTAATGTTGCCTTTTTCCTCGCGAAAGCGCAAATGGCAGACTCGAGACGAGATGCTCCTTTTATACCCCAACACAGGATACTCCTCTCAGTTACCAATAGAGGGAATAGAGGGGTGGTGATGCTTCTTTCCTCTTGAGCCAAGGGGAAGAGACGCCGTCACATCTATCGGTGCGAGTTTGTCCTTAATGGTCAGGGTATAACCTACACTTTCCATCACACAATATAATACCAAAACCTATCTTAGGGGTGGGCAGGCAAAAAAATAAAGAGAGTGTGCAAAAGTTAAACACTTTCTTGCGTCATTTGAAACTTTTATTGGCAGTGATTGAAAGTATGTAAGTAATTATTTAAGGACTTCCGCATATTGGAATTTTGTTGTGGGGATATTAAAAAAATCACCCCCAATGAATCATATAACTACTCACTCTGAGGATTGGGCAGAGGATTAAAATTCTATAATTGGAAAAGAGGAAAACGTATTTTCCCAATTGAGATGTGGGTGAGGAATTTTTAGAAAGAGTTAAGGCAGTGGAATGATAAATGATTGGCCGAGGAGAAACAGTTGCTATGCGATTCTTCTTGAAGATTTATTATCATAAAAGCACACGAGGATTAAAAAGTGACCTAAATGGGGTTTCAGCTTTTCTGTAAATCAATAAGAAAATTGCTTTGATTTTACTGTGGGAGAATAAAGTTTTGAGTGCTGATACTCAAGCTGGTATAAGTTGTGAATTCTAACGAAAGTCACTTTCGGAATATTAAAATTTTAAAAGTAGGTATTATTGAAATCAATCAAGAGCTTAAATTGAAAAGTTGACTTGAAAGTTTATTAAGATACGAACTGGTGAGAATTAATTTCATTGACACTTTTCTAAAGAAAGTGTTTTAAAATGAATTTCCAAAGAAACTTAGTGATAACTTACCTGAATAAAACAATAAAAACATTTTTATCTATTTTAAAAACTTGAATAAACTTTTTTTCCCCGTTATTGCAATCCAGTTCTTCTTGAAGGAGAGGTGGTTCTTTTAAAAAAAATATTTATTAACATAAATAAATAAATATTCTCATACAAAATGCTAGAGTGTCTGATCAATTCTGTGGTGGTATCTGCGCTGAAAAGGCCCTTGGATGCGAATATTGTGGGTTGGGCTCGCTCCTGTCGAAGTACATTCCTGGTCCTTGCTGTGGGAGGTTCTGGTACAAGCCATAGGAAATGCCAGAGGCCGCTAACTGTTATGTTTGCAAATGAAAGAGACGTTAGTTTGAACAAGTGCCGGTGGAAAAGTGTGGGAAAAAAGTGTGAAGAGAAAATGCGAAGGAGGAAGAACAATTGAGCCAATGTAGGAAGATGGTACAGGTAGTCCATGGATCCCGTCATGTGTGTTCTATAAAACAAGTATACCCGTTTTAACCCGTTAATAGATGCAAGGATGAGGGCCATTTTCGCCAGTAGGAGAGCTTTTCCGCCCAGCACGGCCAAAAATTGGAACCCCATTGGCATGAGAATCATTCCGAGCGCTGTGAAACCAATTGCAATCATGGGCAACATATGATGACGTCGCCTTCGTGCCTCACCATCAGCTGTTGGGAGAGAAGAGGTGGAGGAACAAAAAATAAAGATGTTGAGATATGCTTAACATGTCTATATCATATTTAACGGTGGCTAATTTCAATAAATGTGGGTGAAGCATACATCATATTCGCACATGTGCATGTTTCACAGAAGAAAAAAACCTCTTCCAACTGACCTTAATTTAGGTAAAATTTTAATTTGCTTCTCTTTCCGAGAATGTGCACTCATTTTTACGCGTGATTTCCGCACACTCTAACATCGAATCTCTGATATGCACATTAATTCATTTAATTCGATATTATTACCACTTAATTAATTTCGCATATCATCTTCTTTTGAGTCTAACAAGGGAAAAAAATCAAGATCGTCAAAGTGAGAGATTTTACAGGTGAGGGAAATTCTCTGCAGATAAAGGCCGATCATGGTATTTTAATGAATTTGAGGGAAAGTGTAGAAGAAGGTCAAGATATTGGAGAGATTGAGATTCCGCTCCTTTATCAACTTTCCAACTTTGTCCTGAAGGCTTTTGGGTGAAGAGGTGGGAAAGTTTCGTGAAATTTATCTGGATTTTAAAAGGAAATTTAATGAAAATTTGAGATGTTCAATGAGAAAGACGTGGATTTTTATATCCGTTCGATAGAAACTCATGTCCTTGAAAAAGAATTCTTAAAATTTTTCAAAATCGTATTGAAGTAACGACATTCTTTTAAATAAGAAGTAATAAAGAAAAGCTTTACATTTCTGCCTAAATAAACTTTTATTGAATAAGAATATTTTAATTTTTATCAAAAGAACATCAATTTTTGAACTATTAAACTAAAAAATATTGCTTTTTTAGACAATTTTTCAAAAATAGCCTGATTATCATCTTAGGAATTGTAATTTTAAAGATTTTCCGAACATTTAAACATGATATTTATATGGAAAATATAATCAAATCAAAAATTCAATCCAATTCAACAATTTACCTTTTCATTTGTAAATTTTTGTTTGAAATGAAATAAATATGTTTTTTTAATTTATTTGCCCTTGCACCTTTGAACCTCTTTCAGCCAGAGAGGTGTAAGTTTCCATCCAATATTCCCAAACACCATCAGACAAAGAGAGTGATTTTATGTGAAAATTGAGCTCCTCAGGAGTCCCCTTGAGAATACAACTTGTTGATGGTCACAAAACATCTAAGCCATAAATTGGTAATTCATCGAAAACTCTCCGGAACAGAGAAAAGTTGAGAAAATTTAATCATGGCCATCGAAGGGTTGGTTTGCGGAGATGTTGGGGAAATGAGAAATACCCACGAAGGATGCAATTTTAAGCAATTACAAAGTTAAGCTGGCAAGGAATTCAAAAGTTCAACAATTACCTCGAGCAGTAGCCAAATTGATTTCCACATGGTGAGTGTTGAATGTAGAGGCAATCTTATGAAGTACCTGCTGAGCCCACGATTTGCCAATCAGTTTCCTCTCGTCGTCCAATGTGTTTGATCTTGAAGGAAATGGTTTTTTTTTAGGGGAGAAAGGTTGAGGATGCCAGAAAATATTTTGCCCACAGTTGAATTCTTACCTCGCGCCAGCGGTGTTCTTCACTAATTTAATATTATCCGTAATGGGAATCACCGCGGAGTTTGTCACATTCTTCAAAATATCCAAACTCCGGCTCTTCAGACACTCCAAGCGCGTGATGTCGTGCCTTTTGCCACAGCCCCGCCACAGACTCTTCGCCTCGAGTGCAACACTTAACCACGAGTTATCCACAGTCTTTGCATTACACACTAAAGCTAGAAATGCTACGATTAGAATAGATATCACTAGTTTCATTGTCACACAGGGATTCCTTTTTGCCTTTTGTTACAACATAAAAATCGAGGCGGAAGACTCTGTCTTCAGCGCAGCTCAAAACACCATCAACACTGACCATCTCACCGCAATGCATCTCAGCTTTATAGCTATTGCTGGTGGTTCTGCATGGCTTAAGGTGCAACATGGTAAAAAAAAAGTAGGACTCGATATAGTTGCCGACAGTCTAATTGTTATATTGGCTTTAACATCCATTCTATCATTATGGGTCGATTTTGTGCATCAATCTGCAGTGGATTGATGCGCGCCGAGAATTTCACGAATTTAATTAAAATTCCCCATACATATAGGTACGTAGAATTTCTTATCATAATTAAATAGCAATTTTATTGTACGAATACATCCATGATATTATTTACATAATTTTTAACATTCTCTTTCCACTACAATTAAATCAACAATTGTATTCATGATTTTTTTTCACTTATCGTGCGCCATTGACTAATCACTTTAGTTGCGGATGCTGCCCGGAAATAGTGGCACGCCTTCTATACGGAAAAAAATGTATGACCTTTTAACCTACAGGGAGTAAAAGCAATATTTTGAATAGGTCTTCTAAATGAGACTCCGGCTCTGATTTAAAAACATTATTTTATTTTCCTATTGGTATTTTTCTCTTGAAATCCTTGAAACATATTTTAATATCAATTTGTGGAGTGAAAAAATTATAAATAATTGAATTATTACCTAAAAAAATATAATTAAATTTTCAAACTAGATTAGATATTACTTTGGAATTTCTTAGAAACTCGATAGAATTGCTATCAGAAATTGTTTTGATTTGCAGCAGTTTATTTGAATCTTTAAAAGTAGGAGGTTCTATAGAAATAATATTAATATTTTCTGAGTTTTCTAAAAGAAATTTCTTTGGATTTTTATTAGGAGAAAGTCTTTTTGGTTTCTTCTAGAAATGGATCTAGACTTCCAGTACATTCCTCAAATTTTTAGTAGATATTTCTCAGGATTTCCAGTAGAAAATCAGTTTGGAAATCCAACTGATTTTCTTCTGGATTTTTAAAAGAGTTTGAGTTAGCATTGATGAAAAAAATTATAATTATTATATAGCGTCTGATAGTTTGAGCCAAAAGTAGTCTAGATAGTCTGTAAGTTTTATTTTTTTGATAATCTGGATATAAATTTACCTGCATGTTTTAGCACCTTTCTTTCTTAGACAATAAGACCTCATTTTGAAATAAAATTTCAAAAATTCTTTACAAATACTAAAAAATATTCTCAATTTTATATTTAATAAATTTCGAATGCTACACCCCTTGCTTGTTTTCCCTAAAAATCAAATTACAATTTAAGATCACATTCATTTTTACTAAAGAGAAAGAGTGCCACTATTTTTAACCAGCAACTGTATATCCCAATGAAATTATCTGTCACATCCTTATATCCTCATTTGGCGCAACATCCGGCAATGGACAAGAATACATCACTATAAATTGTTCGATAATTCTCTAATGCTCTCTTAGCTACATTGCGTTGAATTTGCGATCAAATTCACTGTGGAGGAATCATTAATAAACAAAGCGTGTCGATTTCAGCCCAAGAATTGAATTTATGGAAGAAAAAGAAAAGATGTTTGAATCTAAATGCATAAATTTCATCTCTCTCAAATATTTCTCATTGCAACAAGGTTAGAAAAAATAGTTTCATCTCTAATCACCACTTTGCAGTAATTTAACACAAAAACTCTTCATCTCTTCCTCAATTTAATCGTGGAATTTTCTCGTTTTCTTTACCCCCACTCTCTTTTTTTTTTTTGGTACCTAAGACACAATCACTGAAGACACTTTCGCGTGTAAATGAAATTTGCAGAAAAGACTTTTCAACTCATCCACTTCGTATCTTTTCAGTCACCTTCATCACGTCTTCGCCGGTGCTTTTATCGTGGAAGAAAATCGAGGCAGAGACAAGCCAAACTTCGTCTCAATCCCATTGACAATTGGCACAGCGGCCTGATAGCCACCGATGTGATCGGGATTCTGTTTGAACACTGTTGGCTCCATCGTTTTCACCTTCTTCACGTCCGATCCCGTGGGTCGATTGCCACCAAAGTCCACAACGAAGAGACGCTGCAGCAACTCATAAGTCACCAGAGTGACACCAAACTGCGGAGATGAGCGACATACGCGAGCCGCTGTGCCCTTCCAGAAGGCACGCGGTCCCTCCTCACGCATGATCTTCCTGGCAGCATCCAGGACACCCGAATACGTTGTCTGACCTGTTCGCGCTACCACCTGTAGTCGTGTCTTGATCACATCGGCTGGAGTCACGAGGGAGGCGGCAGGAATACCGGCGATTGCACCAGCACACAGCAAGGAAAGAGGATGGTTGTATCTGTAAGGAGGAACATTGAAATTTTATTGGTTTTTAAGACTTTTAACGAAGTGATAATGGCGCTATTTATTAGAATAATAGCTGTTTAGATGCTTAAATTGCATTAAAAGAGGAGATACACGCGATTATGGGTAGCGAATTGAAAAATTTAAGGCACTGTTATTTCAAGAAGAAATTCCCGCTTTTCTATTCAACGCTAAAGAGGTAATTGAACATTAATTCGATTGTCAAAAGTAACGGATGTAAAAAAAATTAATAGATTTATCTGTTTATTGTCAGTGAATTTAAGTTTAACAGACACTTAATATGATTTCTAGCTAAAAACTTGTGAAATTGATTTAATAAAAGTTTGTTGCATTTGATAAAGGCCGTGAAAACATCAAGATCTTATCAAGGCTTTATTTTAACATCCGTTATCAGTATAAATAGGCCAATAGGGGGTAAATTGTGCAATAGATTGCCTTCTTGAAAGATTACAAAATTATGCATTCACCAATAACAGTGAAAGGTCATGCAAATAAGCAAATTTAAGTCTATATTTCAAATAATTATTATAATTTTAGTCACTCACCCATCCTCATCTGCGAACATTGCCTTCGTGTGAGCGTACATGGGGAAGTAGATGGCGGAGAAGGGGACATCCCTGAGGAAGCACGCCCTGGCACCCTTGTACAGTCCAAAGAGTCCCAGATCCTTTACTACACTCCAGGCGCGCACTTTGGCACCGCTTGCAATCTCTCCCGCCACCTGTAGCCGAATCTTCACGATCTCAAGTGGATTGGTGAAGATCACTTGACTGCCTCCGGCACAGGCGCCAGCCAACACCTCTCCGTACAGCGGGACAACGCCATTGTTGCCAATTTTGTCTCTGACCAAGTCATTAACCGTGAGTTTGATGGCCTTCTCTGGTGCAACGCCGACCAATTGTGGCACCAGGCCACGATACAGGCCCAAAACACCCTCGTGGCGTATCACTTTCTTGAAGCAATCCCATGAGTTTCGGTACGCCACCTCCCCAATAAATGATCCCGTTCGCTGATTCTGCATTCGTGTCTTGACTAAGTCAATTGGATAAACGGCAGTGGCACCAGCAGCGCCGGCAATTGAGCCCAACGTGAAGCGATACGCGCTCTCGAGTATTTGAATGAGGAGACTCCGATCGTCTGGACTGGAAACGGCTTTTATCTCCGCCAAACGGTGTGTCATATGCTTAGCATAGTGTTCAGGTGCAATATTGCTCAAATCGCTGTAAACTATTCGCCTGGAAGAGAGTATTAGAATTGCAATTCAATACAAGCACTACAATGGATTCTATAACTAATATTTATCCATTAGGAAATATTGGCAAAACACTTTTGATCAGTAGAGTTGGTTAAAATTGATCTTTCTTGCAAAATTACAAATCTTTCTGACCAAAATGTTATAGCCGTAAATATTTACATAAAAAATACTTCAGGGAAATTCCACACATTATTTTAATAATACGTGATATCACGAACAAATCCATTCAAATCAACACTAAGAATGCTCATTCGATCTCTCAAAATCCCTGGTGCAAAAAATATTAAGCCAAAAAAATAACTGTCAAGTCATTGGAGAAGGTATGTATAATAAATAAAACGATGTGCCATTATCCATACAGAACAAAAAGGGATGAAATTCAACTAAACGTGGAACAATTCAAACACTTGCCTATTCTTGTCAATTTTTCTAAATTTCCACCAACTTTTCGGAAGCATTTAAAATACACAGTGAACGGAGAGTTATATTAAAAATCATCGTGGCAAATTTGTCCATATTCAACAAGTTTACATGAGAGATAGAGAGAGAGAAACTTAAGAAGAGAAGATCGACAAGAGATAAAAGTAATTTCAGTGACACAGTTTTTCTCCAGTAGTGAAAATTGAATATATATATATATATATAGGTATATACCACATAAATATTTTGGCAATTTTCCAAGACTCACCCGGTCTGATGGATAACGCCGGCCATCTGGAAGAGGATATCAACTTCAAGTGGTGTAATTTGACTCATAATTTGTGCAGAATGCAGTAATTCATCCTTCGTAATGGGCTGTATTCGATTGCCGTTTGTTGCATTGAGGTAGATGCGTTTAATCAACTCCATGTTGTTGAGCAGCGAATTGAATGCCATGAAATACGGATAGCTCACTTTCTTGCCCTCGGTGATCTGCAGAGTGAAAAAACATCCACAAATCATCTTGGCATTCTCCAGGGGAAATCTTTTTTGCTTTTTTGCCAATAATAAATACTCACCGCAACGAGATTGTCTTTCACATCAGGCGACAATAGGTGCTTCTTCACCTTCACCATAATATCTTTGAAGTCCAGCGGGGAGATGTAGCCAGATCCTGTAGGATCTTTACTGTGAAACGCCTCCATGGCGTACTCCTCGTGGAAATCATGAAGAAATTGACTGAACTCCGCATAGTTTATCGCTCGCTGCTTCGTTTTGCCGAAGTACCTCTCCATGAACGATCCATCGAGTTTTAGGGGTAGTTTTGCATACAACGTGGTTTTCTTAATAACATCCACGAAATCCGCTGTAAATGGAAAATTATTTTTTGTGCAATTCAGATAAGACTTTTCCACACTTCCTTGAGATTCACGCCTAACATGTATTCATAATCGGTGGGAATTGTTTACCATAACGCGTGTTTATTGAAACAGTCACATGTTTTTAATGTTGGAGTAGCAAAAAAATGGTCATTGATAGGAATAATTGGTGTTTTTTTACGAGTTGTATTTTGTCTGAGACATTTTTATGATCAAATTAATGGACAGTCAATTAGATTTTATGAGTAAGTACATAATTATGTATTAAATGGCCAAAAGTAACGTAAACCATGAATGAAAGTTTATTATTTTTTTCGTTCTCATTTTCCCTCGAAATTAAATAGATATACCTAATTCTAGTAAAAATTTAAGACCTAAACAAAATATTGTTTATTGAATCGAGAATCGTACGAAAATTAATTAAAGTTGAAGAAACATTGGGATTGAGACATTATTGACAAATTTTTATGCCTTTTTGAATGAGCTTCAAAAATTGGTAAAAATAATTTAATTGTTCGTTCTAAAACTTTAAATTTTCAAATAAATCTATCAAAAATGTGAATCGATAGTTTAAAAAATTGATTAAAAAAGTCAAAATTCATCTTAAACAATCAACTCTGACAAACTCTGATAAACAATCTGCTCTTAGTTAATTACTCACCATATGCAACTGTGCCATTGCCTTGCGTATCAAACAACTGAAAGGCTGTTTTATATAGAGCATCTGGTGTGCAAAGGAGGCCCTCAAAGGCTTGAAATTCCGCAAATGAGATAAGTCCATCTTTGCTTGTGTCTGCAATTCCAGCTAAAATTCTCACAGAATCCTACAATGAGAGACAAATTCACATTGAGTTTATTGGAACTTACAATGATTTAGCGTAAAAAATGTTTTCGTTATCAATTATCAGTCTTTCTATGAATGGTTTGTGGTCTAAATGTATCACTCTCATAGCGTATATATCTTTCTCCGTCAAAGTCAATGAATTCAACACACTATCACGCATTCACATCGTAAATGTGGCGTGCTCTCTTGAGTCTTGTGACGCGTGTCCAGAGGTCAATGGAAAAAATATGCACCGGCACTTACCTCATTGAATGCTGTGTCGGGAAAGAGACCCAAGAAGCCCCTCGCGAAATCATCACTGGACATGTAGAATTTTCCATCCTTCTTTTGAGATGCATATCTCAGGAAGACTTCTCTCAACTTCTCTGTTGACGCACGTTTTATGTGTGTTGGTCCCTGGAGAATAAAAATTAATTTGCACAATGAGAATCACTTCAAACTGTATTAAAAGAGTCTGTTCTTTGCTAAAATACCCATTTTCTAATTGGCATATTTCACCGATTTTTTAATTTGATTGATTAAACAAATAAAAAAGAACAGCAGACTGCCTAAGAAACGCCTCACTGACGCGAAAATTGTCTTCCAACTAAACTCTTTATCGTGCTTCTGTCAACAGAATGTGGCTTCATTCCAATGACATACACAATTCACTGATAATTTACGTTTTATTTTCATTTGGACAAATACCATGAAAAAAATTGTCTGAAATTTCCGTTTCAAAAAAACAAATCATACATTGAACTGGGTAAAGTCAAGGGGTTGCATGCTCAAAATTTATTACAATTTATCAGCAATGAGCTTGCAATATATAATTGATATTCTAACAAAATAACAAGAAATTTATCATTTTCTTGAAAATTGATTTTTTTCTATATTGATCAAAGTTGTTTGGTTTCTAAATCATAAATATATTAGGGGATTTATTCAATAAACGAGTCAGTTTTTAGAAGCACTTTAGTTACCTAAAAATACTGATGACCAGAATACTGATTGTCTTGAAAAGTCTTTATACTAACAAAAGAATTGCAATTATTTGGTTTTAATTTCCCTTCATACAATACAAATTTCCCACCAAACTTCACCATTTATTTGTCCCCTCAACGATATCACTATCACGACTATCACCGAGTTTCTTGATACACCAATTTACTCATCTTCCCAGTCAGCTGGAGACTTAATAAGTCCGTGTTAGAAAATGAATTAAACCAACTAATTAGAAGATTAAATTCTAAAATTTGCTGTTAGCAATTTCCTCAGTGGCATTTAGTTGACTGCAACAATTTTTGTCATTCAGTGGAAATTGGGTCAAGTGCAAAAGTGCAAGCAAAATTCATTTTTGCACACCGCAACGTGGGACGAGCTCTTCTAAAACCTACCGTGTCCTTATCTTCCATTTAAATTGGCTGAAGAGCAATTTTGGCATTTACGTTTGGTATCACAAGAATTTTGTACAGTATTGATTTTGGGGACAATTTTCTGAAACTTTTATTTCATTCCTAGACTTCTTCAATTTCAATGATTTTTTTTTCCTTTGTGGAATTGTATTTTCAATCGAAAACTTTGCTTGGACTTTTGTATTAGAGCACTTCATGACGAGATAAAGTGAGTATTTGTGGGGGAGAGGAAAAAGAAAGAAATTCATGATAATACTTCACAGGGTGAGGAATTTCGATCTGTGATTTTTCTCGCAGATTTTTTTTGTAAATTTTAATATTTTGAAATATTTTTGGACTTTAAATTAGAGATCAGGTGAGGCAATTACTCTTATTAAAGTGCATTTTTAGTTAATTTCTCCGGACCCTGTTCGATAGAACTTCAGACTTGGACAAACAATCGTAGATGTAATCTCGTGCGACTTTCACACATTCGCTGCGTGATCTAATATTATTAGAAATTCATTCTTTAAATATAAACTTTATAGATCTCTCCTTCCTCGCTTTCCCATCGTGTCTCCACATCTTACATAAGTGGCTTATGGATAGAATAGGGTGCTCTTGAGAGACTCCCATTTTTTTCGGGCGTCGCGCGAATGTGATGTGATTTCTGGAGAGTGCATCGGAAGGTGGCGGCAATTGCATAATGTCCCTGAATACCGATCTAATAAGTGAGAGAGCTCACAATTGCACACAGTTACTAATGACAACCAATTCTCTGCTGTTGCTTCTGCTGCAAACTAGACACAAGGTCAACAGATTAAATGCATGCGTGCAGCGATGCAATTTTCATGGTGAAAAACTCCCCCCGAAACTCCATTGCCTGTCTCTCAATCTTTCACTTTCTTGGAGGGCTCTTGGGGCTCCTCGCCAGAAAGACAGGCACTAACACCCACCTCAGCCATTGAAGGCACTTTGGGGGCCACAATCGCCTCCTTGGTGGCCGAAGTCATATCTCCTATAAATACTCTCCAGAGGGATTTCGCGCACCACAAATTCGCGGTCCAACTACCGGAAACAGTCACAAAACCTCTTGGCTTTTTTTCTCTCTCTTTTGCAAATCTCACGGCACGCAGATAAATCTACTGGAGCGCGTGGAACATACTCTTCACGGCACCGACTTTACAGTACAGGGAATTCGCACTTGCAACTCCTTCAGCCAATGTCCCGCACATTACTACACTTATGGGTGCGCTCAAGTGTAATAGTTGAGAACGGAAATATCTCTGTAGTTTCTGTGTCTGATCCGATGACGCGATGTTTGTTTCGCTATACTTATTTATTTCAAACTGTGAGGCCTCAATTTTTAGAATAATACACACACAGACTTTTCCTCACGATGCACTTTTGCACCGTCACGGACGTCAGGCACTATATTTTCTCAATCGCAATCTCTTATCACGGACCTCCAATAATAAGGCAAAATCGACAGATTTTCATTATCAAGAAAAATGCTCTCATAGAGACACAGTTTGAATAACTTCCCGGGGGAGGAAATTCAAAGTCACACAGTTTTTGGCGCGAAAACCCCCAAAAATGATCAGAGATGGGCTTCAACTGTGTAATTAATTTACTAGATTGAGGTTCAGATAACGTAAACAATTAGAAAAGATTGCTTTCTCCATCTCAAATATGAATTCATTGAGGAAAACTTTCTATCGAGATGTTTCATTTTTTTTTTAAATTTCTACCACATCAATGTTTTGGCTTAGGAAATAAAAAAAAATTGATGAGAGAGTATTGCAGAAATTGCAAACAAGGTGAAAATTGTGTAAAAAGAGAAAACTTTGGTGTGGTGTTAAAAAAATTAATGATACATTTCACAGCAATTTTATTCGTGAATGAGTTGGAAATTTATGAACATTAGAACAAAGATGCAAACATATTTTTAATTAAAAACTTTATGTTTCTATTGTAAAGTTGGTAAAGTTAGTCAAAATATTTTTTTCACTTATTCGTTGTTATTATGTATTACAGGATAGAGAGAAAGAAAGACAGGGAAAAGTAAAATTTTAAATTTTGAAATTTCTAAATAGGTAATTACTAGATATAAAATATTTTGAATAAAATTTCTTACCAAATTCCATTTTATTTCTTATCAAATATTATATTCCTTTTTTAAAAGGAAGAAATTCGAGAAATAATAGAGATTGACTCATTTTGGATTCTTTTTCGGTTCAATACTAACTAACTGGATCGGCCTTAGGCAAGAAAATACAAAAAAAATTGAGTACCTAATCCATTTAAAGCGATTTATAAAAATTATCAATATTGTAAGAAATTTAAAGATCATCTCAATAAAGACCGACCGGAAAATAAACTGTTCGAAATACAGTGTCGACCATAAGTTTCTTGACAAATTTATTTTCAAGGAACGGGTGGAAAAAATGATACAAAGAATTATTTTTTAAAATTTTTCTTTTTGCAAATTCCTCGTAAATCATAGGTCTTTTATATGTATTTCAAAATTTAATTGATTTAATTTGATATAAAAAGTATTGATTTCCAAAGGTTGTTCATTTTCCATAGGGCGAAAAGTTTCTTGACAAATTTGAAAAAGTAATTGAAATTAGCCAAAAAATGCAATCAATTTCATATCATCTGGTTAATTTGTGAGATTGTATACTAAATAGAAACTTGTTCTATAATAGGAAATGGGTTATGAAAAAAGGAAATGTTCTTGTTTCCCAAGTTTTAAGGGGGGGGGGTGTCCCTGAAGATCCTAAGTCTCTATCTGCAACAGTCTGACTTCTGAGTTAATAACAGACGGATACCTGGCGCCTCATTCAAAAGCGCAAAATAATAAAATTACGGTAAAATATGACCACCAATGCGGTGCAAGGACGCATTTTGGAAAATTTTTGCAAATTAGATTGATTGCAATATTGCTCTTACGCGATCGGGAGGGCGTGTCGAGACAATAAAATAAGTTTTCTATTAATAGAAGCGACTTTTCTGTGACCTTTATTTGACCACCCGTTGTCAACATGATTGCCTACCCTACACGGTAGACAATCCTTATGCCCATCTTTACCCACATGGAAGTAAGCAAAGCAAATACTTACTCCCATTGTTTGCCGTTTGATAAGATTATGTGAGAATTAGAAGATTTTTTTGAATCTCCAATTGGATTTTTCAGCTCAGTTTCTTATCAGAACGACAATTCGTTATCTCTCCGGAGCAAGTGCAATGTGATTTCAATGTGGGGATTTTACAGGATCTTCTGAGAGGAAAATAAAAGAGAATCATTTGGGATTCTGAGTAGAATCAATTGAATGGCATGAGTTCTGAGACTCCCCATCCACTAAAGTTCTTGAAAATTGGCTGACATTGCCACGTTCAAGGTTCTTTCCTCTCATCGCCCGGAAGAAGTGCCGCCCGGCTGTGATTTGTTGACGCGCTCTTCAATTCTCATTCTTATTATTCAATTGATCTGCATTGCTCGCGGAGTTATTGTTTACCTCTTGGCAATCGGCTTGGCGAAAATACGCTAAATCACAAGGCATATCTTGCAGTGTAACCTCAAAAGGTGAAGCTCTCGTTGGAAAATTAAGTACCTTTTCTATCACTTAATTAAAACAAATACAACACACTGGAAATCAAGGAATGTCCCCTTGGAATGCAACGATATGATCTAGTGCGGTATCACAGATTTTTACGGAATTTTATCGAGCCTTTCCCGACACTGAGATTTTTCAGGTGCAAAAAATACTGCAAACGTCAAAGGTCAAATGCAATTTCTAGTTAAGGGCTTTTCCGGTATGTGGCGCTCTTTATCTAGCCGAGACACCTTTCTATGTTGATGAAAATGTTGCTCGACTTCTGTTGAACACCTGGGAAAGAGGAATTCTATAATCGGTCGTTTTTATCAAGAGTTCTTATGCTTTTTATTTATTGCAGGATTTATTGCAGAATTACCTAAGTACCTAGGTACTTCAGCTTTTTAAGGATTTAAGAAAAAGATTTAAGAAAAGATCAGAAAAGATACTGATTTATAAAATATTATTAAGAAGCTCAGAAAAATCTTCCTGAAATTGGAATTATGTAACAAAATGTTTTGAACTAAGGTCATTGACCTCTCGTATTTTTTAGGAATCAAATCCCGTCTTTTCTCAAAAAGTTTTGCAATTGAGGGAACATTTTCAAAATATTCTCGAAATGAAAAATCCTTTAAAGACAGATAGATTATTTACGAAAAGTAAAATTTAATAAAGATGAATGAAAAAAATCATTTTGAAATTTTAATTTTTCTGCTAAAAAATGCCTTTGCAATTCACTACGGCTTCTTTGAGCAAACAGCGAAATATTTTAATTCTTTAAAAATGCAATGATGATTCATGCTAAACACAAAACGATTTATTATTCTTTCTGAAATCCATAAATAATCCCTCCATTCTTCGGTCACAGAGTTCAACATTCCTTCCGTTGAGAATGTTATCCTCATTGTAGTTGCACAAATCGATAGTTTCATCGAAACCTTTGGTATTATCTCGTCAAAAATTCATCACGATTTTTCAACCACTCGTTAATATTTTTTTCGATTTCAGCACTTCACTTTTTAAAGCACAGAGAGTAATTGTTGAAAGCACTTAATATATCAATCAGAGTCAATTAGCATCGCCTCGTCAGTGAAACTACCTCCGCAGATCCACAATTTCGATCTTCAAGTCATCACTCAGGCTTATGTGTTGAGCCTCCTGTGAATCACAAATCAAATCGCCATGTTAAATGCTTTCCTCCCCAATGATTTTTCACATGGAAAACTCACCATGAATAGTGGAGGATCATTGGGATGTGGATGGAATCCCGTCTGGCGACACTGGGCAATGTAATCCAGTCCATAGTTGGGTGTCAAGCAGAAAAATCCGGTCCTGTAAGCAAAAAGTGAGCTATTAATCTTATCATGACGGCTAATTGGACAATGAGGGACTTACTCTTGATATTTCGGGGCGCACACGATGGCCAATGCCTCGGGCATCATCATTTGATAAGAGCAGTGTGTGTGCAAATCCACCGAAGATAGAAAAGCCGTCTGACTGGGATGAGTCTGAAAGAAAATAAGACCCCCAAGAAATATGAATCATTCTGTTCATTCTTGACTAGAGATGGGAAACAATATTGTGGGAAAAATACCAATTTGTCTACATTTTGGGGGAAAAATTGAAGGATATGTAGATAATAATTCACGAGGCAAAGTTCAATTTGCGCCATTAGCGCTTTATTATGTTTTTATAGTTGCGATTCTTGTTGAAATTCTAAATTTCTCCGGAGTCCCAGCGACTCGCTCTCTCAGTCATACGACCGTGCAATTCTGAGTCGTTTTGGGCAGTAATATGTGAGTCCTCTCGACAGTAAAAATGACAAGTCCTGAGGACCAGTCAATTTTACTCGCTCACCACGACTTGTCACTTCCAACGCCAGTGGAAAGTTTCTGATTGTTTACAGCCGTATTTTAAAAAACATTAAAAAAGAGTTTCTGGTGGAAATGCCCTTCAAAAACGTCCAACCAATCGAGAATGGGGCTCCCCAAATTCGCGCTGTATCCGCATTGAGGGAGAGTGATGATGAGAGACGGTGTGAAGCAGTGAATTGTGGAAATTGCAAACTCTATAAATCGGAAGGTACCTAACCTACATTTCAAACTGCTAAGGTTTTTTTTTTGTCTTTTAATTTTTACGGCCCCAGCTATCAAGCCACAAGGCCATACTGCTAAGGTTTATGAATCTTGTTCTTTCTTTGTTTTAGTTGAAAAGAAGGACAAGCAAATTGAGACACTTCAGACCACGCTCTTAAATTTGACAGAATTTGTCAATAAACTCAACAGCTTGGAGGCCACGGAGGCCACCCATTGCAAAGGACACCCTATGTAATGCTACTCAGATTATGGACGGTCATTATGACCAGTCGTGGGCGAGGGTCCCGATTGCCGATTGGGGAGTTACTTATCTATAATCCGTAAATAGATTTTCAGAATTCAAATGGTAAGGTTAACGCTATTATGTTTCATTTATTTCAACGGTACCGAAAATTAATTTCCATTTAATAAACAACAAAAAAAATTGATAAATTTGTATGAAAGTTACTAATAGGGGATGATGGGGGCTTTTCCTATAGTATGAGGTTGTAGATGACCATTTCTGATCAACCCTACCTTTGGCCCTGATGCGCGTACACACGGACACACAAACACACAGAAAGACACACAACATCTTGGAGATGGGTATTTTCGGTCGAGATTTAGTGTTTTGGGGGTGACCAGGCCAATTCAGATATGCACACTTTGCTTTATATATTTAGATAGATATTTAGATTGATAAATTTAACTCGAATTTTCGTTGGTCCAAAAACAAAATGCTGGAAAGTCAGATCTGAAAAACCTGCCATTTTGAAAGGTTTCATAATATTGTTTTCTTTTTAAGACGGCATATGTTATGGATTTTGCGGATTTTGCTCAAAAATCAACTTTAAATTCATTGTATGACCAACATTATGCGGTAGTAGGTATGAGTCCAATTTTAATTTTTAGATAATTCGGATAATTTTATGAAAGTTCGCGAACACTAGAATTTTGAATTATCACTTAGCGCTATGTCTACTAAAAAGATTATTAAATTTTCAAACTGAATTTACGAAAAAAATCATTCTTCGTGTTTTCTTCAAGCATAATCGCGCCTCAATTGTAAAGTTGGACTTAAAATATCTCAAAATGTTATTATGATTATGCAATTAATAAAAATTCAAATATTTAGTAATCCAGGTCGTGATGTTTCCAAAGTAGTTCTCTAACTTGGTTGTTGAATCAAAAGAACCAAAATTCATTTGGACTTTCAAGTTCGCCATAAAAGAATCACAGCTTCCATGAGTCGCGTACGCAAGAGATCTATCACGCGCTATTTGAATGATTTTTATCTTTCTTGATACCGAGAATAATAAAGTAATGCAGGTATATTTTAAACTCTACCTCCTCTACCTACTAAATTTTTTGCTGAACAATATTTTAGAAATTTAGATATTCTCAAATTCAAGTTAGTGTTAAGGCTGATAACCGTATCCTGCCTTTAATTCCATTTAACCCTGATATCATTCTTAGAATACATATGATATTCTGCATCAGCAAGCGCGATATGTAATCAAGCGTAAATGTGTAGACAATGGGCCAACCCTGAGAGTGATTCACTGTAAAAACCATACTGACATGAATCCATCCCAAGGTGATCAGATTGTGCTGATCTTGTACGTCGAAGATCTCCTCCTCGTTCATCGTGTTGCAGCTATCCGAGGTGCCCTTCTGCTTGGGCAGGATCATGTGGCTAAGAATGAGTTGATTGTGAGCCAATCGCCCCGCGAGGATGGCGCACGTCTCCACGTTGCTCTGCGTGTTGCTCTTGGCGAGATCCAGGAAGCTCGCCATGGTGTCTATCGGCACCACAACGGTGCGCAGATTTCCGTCCAGCAGACTCGACGAGGGCTTGAGATTGCGATCGAATGTGGGCCTGCCAGCGCCCTTCTTGTCCGTGTCGGGCAGGATGAGGCCCGTGGAGCTGGATCTGTTGGGATCCGAGGGGAAATCATTGGGATACACGATGCTGTCGAGAAGTTCTGCATTGGGGGCACTTGGGGCGAAGTCGGCCACCGTGGAGGCACCAGAGACGGTGGTGGTTGGCGGGAGGCTGTTCTTGGCCCTTTCACGCGCCGCGGCGGCCTCCTTAGCTCGCTCTGCCTCTTTGTTGGCCAGGAACTGCGTGTATTCCTTCTCGTAGCGCGCCAGCAGTTTCTCCTTCAACTTCTCGGTGACGGGCAGAACTTCCTTCAGTTTTGCCTGATTCTGCTGCTTCGTGGCCGCCTGGACGGTCTTGTATTCGGGATGAGACTTGATCTTCTCGATGAAGAGCGTCATGAACTTCATGTAGAGGATGTAGGCGTCCTCCAGGTTGCCCTCGGACAGGTACACGTTCGCCATTCTCACCATTTCCATGCCGGAGCGATAGTACCTGTTTTGTGGGTGGAAGGGGGAAGAGGGGGATTAGTCATCCTTGCAAATTTAGGTCAACAATCGCTGGTCATCCTCGCTTTTGTGGATACCTCCGAATGGGAATGTTGAGATCGATGTCTGAGAGATTTCCATGGTTGGCCAGGTTTTTCAATCGCGCGTGCGGCTCCACAATGCCAAATTCTGCAAAATTCACCCTTTTCGACATCGTCACTCGCGTCGCGGAATAAACTGTGCTGTTTCCCTTCGTGGGTTTTACTGTTTTCTTTCCTCCCACTCCAGTCCAGTTAAGTCGTTGAGTCACACAGATCACAGATATTGTAATCAATCAAAGGAATATCACGCTGAAAGATACTGAAATTAAGATTTTGCTGGCTCTTACCGGATAATCTTCTTGATTTTATTTAATTTTCAGTGAACAACAAATTTAGTAAAACAGATTATTCGACAGAGAACATCTATTCTATTCTGTGTGTATTCCCAACATTCCCAAATGAGAATCACAATTTCCCATGAGCTAGCGTGAATTTCCAGCGGTTCTCAACATTTTCTATGTTTTCTCTCGGTTCCCCTTCGGCGCGGCCGTCCGAAATGTCACTGGAAAATCAAAACAATAAAATGTCGTGTCGACAAGGGCAGCGCTTGTTGAATTTGGGCAATCGCCTCAGAAAAGTGTGTTTTCTCCAGAGAAATGTGTCAATTTCCGCTTACCAATTACTTTCCAATGTGCCTCAGAACATCTTGAACAATATCCCAATTCTTGCAATTCCGGTGAGGTGCAAATACACGAGAGGAAGAGAGTCCGGCAGCAAAGATGAGGTTAAATTGCATAAATGAGATTTCAAGACATCTTATTTAACTATATTTCTGGTCATTTCAGGACAGTGACAGTGATTCGGATGACTTTGGGGATCTCAAGGAGAAAGGCACCAATCTAATTAAGTGCTCAGTAACTTCTTTACGAGCGGATTTAATCATTAAAACTGGATTAGGATTAGCTAGGAAGTAAGCGCGTTGAAACAATAACCTTCCGAAAACTTCTAACGTGACTCCCTCCTTTTGCAGCAAAGTTGAAGTGAAATTCTACGAAGGGAAGATCCGGGTGAATGGAAAGAAGATCCCCAAGAAGAGTTTCCACGTGAACATTGGAGATGAGATAGATTTGATAAAGAACGTGAGTCCAAACAATCCGGATCACTTGGTGATTGGGAGAATCGAAATTGTGGCTGCCACTCCCAAAGAGGACACCATCTCGGTGCTGTTGCGACGCTACAAGACACTTATAGTGGAGAATTACGATGAGAGGGATTCATACAAAGACTCCGAAGGGTAAAACAATTTATATTTACATAGAAGTAGTGATAAAATGATAATTATTTCAATTTGTCGTTATTTATCATTGAGCCTTTCGAAAAAGGGTCTTGTTAGAATGAATTTCAAGCCATCAACTGCTCCACTGCTATTCGCCTTAATTGCAGTGTAGGATAAGTGGGCAGTTTTGTCGGGATAAAATACCATCACTTGAACCGCTATTGCCATACAGCCACCGTATATGAGACCCCCAAGAGGGAGTCTATTGATCTCCTTTATTGTTTTAGGGCAGTTCTCCTGAGCGAGTAGGTATTGCCAGTAGACCTTGAAGGAATATTGATCAGAATTAGAGTATTTTTTAAAAATTTTTCTTCTATAAGTTTTCTGTCTTTACGAATACGACAAGAATAATAAATATTACCTGCAACATTGTTACGATGCACGTTGTAAAGAGATTATAATTTGGCCATATTGCATAGGCTAGGCCACCCATAAATCCAGCTGCAATATTGACAAATTCTGCACTATGTCCGCTGGTAAAGTTGCTAATGAGGCAACTGGTCAATCTGTAGAATCCCACGTAAGCCATGAGGAAAGTGACCAAGTTGTAGTTGATCCTCTTCGTTGCAAGTGTAATGAATTGTCCAGGATTACCTCTAATTCGTCCTAAGTTTGACGCAATGTTCCTCAGAATTTCTAACATCAAGCCATAGTTTGCGTAAGTCCTCATGCCTTGGAAGACGAAGCTGAGGCAACTTTCTTTGTGAGTGCAGAGATTGACTATTTTTCTCACATCCTCCTCATTGGGGGCTTCAGTATTAGTCGTTTTATTTTGTTTTGGTGGAATAATGAACCAGAAGACGCCACTTTTTCGCTGCTTTGCCATTAAATGCAAGAGTCCGGCGCTGCTAAGCATAAACCAGAGAGTTCCCCACCATCTGGACTTCCGCATTGTCCTCATGCAGTCAAGGTCAATGAATTTTATAAGGATCTCAAAGAACTAAAAGAGAAAGATTGAGATTTAGTAAAGTCAGTGTTTAGATTTCATTGAAATGCGGTTTTTGAAAGTTAGAAAATAAAAACTTTTGGAATGAAAACTTATCTTCAGTAAGGCAAAATATTAATAAGAGGGTAATTTTTCTTTAAGAATTTTAAGCCACGGTATAATATTACTTGAGCAGAGCTTGATATCTCTGCTCTAAAATCATATTTTTGTCTTAAATTAAGTTGAAAGAGTCCTTTTTATCGATCAAAATCCACTTTTGGACAATCTTTTTAGCTTTTTTTGGTGCATAGCTAATGAGTGTGTGGGAAATTTAAATCCATAAATTATTTACCATGCAAGCGAAAGGATTGGCGTGACCTACAATGGCATTGTGAGGTAGTAAATTCACGGTTTGAGCACCCAAGAATGTCGGAATCAGCACTGTGGTGGAGTAGTAGCATCGCTTGAAGATGTTGCTGAAATAACAGAAAGTCCTGGTAGATTATCTCCATTTATAAATCAGTTGCAATACCTACTAAAAAATGCATGACCACGTCATGGCGATTGCAAAGGAAATATGGCCAATCACTGTGCACATTGTAATATCATAGATTCCTTTCAATATTGCCCTTGTATAGTTGGTTTTGGTCTTCATTAACACGGAAATCTGTTGAGGGTTTAATTAATTCGATTTAATTAAAACTTGATGGTATGGCAAAAGTTGAACTTACCATAATAGCCGGGAAGAAGAATTTAAGTCCATCAAATGACCAATTTCCCATGTAATCCAAGAATGATTGCCTACAACTCCTTGTCCAAGGATGTATAAGATCATGGCAGGACCATCCATTGAGAGCTTTATTTATTAATTTACTGTAAGTCGTCATACTTCCGCTGCACAGCACCAATCAAGATGCGAAAAAAAGCGTTGATAAGGCTACCGTGGTTGGGTATTTACTAAAGAAAAACAACTAAAAGAGACACCAGAAGCACTGTCTCTAGGTGAATAATTAGACGCTGCATTCGAGTGGATTACTAATAAATTGGCGCATATGAAAGGGGCGAGTAAAAGGAGCGACGAACAGGAATACATTTTATTTGCTAATGCTATGCAAATTCCACGTATAAATTGAAAAAAGAAAAGAAAAACGACGGAATTTCTTTCGCTCTACGCCAGACCCATTATCATTGCAGCGTAAGACTCCGCCAGGGTGTCACTTCTCTTCTGGGTGGCAATCGTCATGATTTGATGAACATACTTTGGGGTCTCGCTGGGATTAAAGACGCGAGATTGGTAGAGGAATGCCGAGCAAAGAGCATAGACGAGTGTGCTGAATGGGAGTTTGTTGAGGAGTGTTATGAGTTTAGGTTTCGTTCCGCTTGACTGGTTGTAGTGGAGCCACAGCATTTGGATGGCGCGGCTGAAGCCGAAGGAGAAGAAGACAAACTTTGGGTAGCACATGAATGCAAATCCTGCTAAGAAGCCAGACACTATGCTGGTTTTCGGGGAGTCTGTCTGCATGTAGCGATTGATGAGGCAATTGAATAGCTTAAATAGGCTCCCGTAAGAAGAGAGGAAGAAAAACAGTCTGTAATCAAAGTCTTTGACCACTTTTGATAGGAAGTTGCCTTTCAAGGAACTCGTTTGTGACACAATTGCTTTCAAAAGGGTGGCCATAAATCCAAAAGTCGTTGCTCTTTTCAGTTCCTGCAATTCATAATTGATTAAATTATGAGATTTTGTAAAAAATATATTTGAAATCCTTACTTTTATCACGAAACTCTCACATGTCTCATTATGTGAGCATATATGTCTCGATGTGTCTAAAATTTTGTCCATCCAACCATTTCTTCCTTCCCGTAAATGTGATATGGATGGATTGTTGTCCGTAGTCAAAGGGATATTAAAGAACCTATCAAAAATATTTTTAAATAAATTTTCAAGTCCTAAAAAATTAAGAGATTGTTTTACCAAAATTTCCTGATGTTGCTAGTCTTGAAAACATAAGCAATAACCGCACCGAAGATCTGGAACATGATTGTTGCAAATATTGTTGATCTCTTCAGGACGTGCACAATTTTGCTTTTCGAAGATCGTATTAAGTACTCAATGAACATATTGAAGCCTCCAATTGATTGCATTTCGCGGACATTCTCAGGCAGTAAATTACAGAATAGAGATCCCGTAAGGCATGGCACAAAAACGAAAATGTTGTGGTGCTTCTTAATGAAGTTGCTAAAATAAAGATTAATCTCGGTAAATCAAAGATCTTGATCACAAACGGCAAAAAAATTACAAGAGGAAGCAGAAACATCCAAACGCAAAGAAGATCATGAAGCAAGATCCCGCCATGATTGATCTAGCGTACTCCCTTATGACCTTATTCCAGAACTCCCAGCTCCATCGATCGTACTTCTGGAGAGCTGGCAGGATAATTACAGGGAAGTAGTACTGCAATCCACCGATTATTCCATCACAAAACGTTGTAAAAGCAAAGTGTTCACAAGTAACCCCGGGATGGGTGAAGAAGTTGCAAGATTTCGTGCCGAGATTTTCGTAAAAGTATTTACTAAACATCGCCATGTTTCTAGGCCCGACGCGCGAAAGAACTTGCTTCGCGGTAAAGTGCAAAAGATATACTGAAGATTGTCGTGTGAAATCGGCATTCTAATAAATAAATGTCTGTGTAAATAAGAATTAAAGAAGAATATTTAATTATACTCTTCCTGCGCTTCCTGCTATACTTACTTGCAAGTGTGCCGTATATTTTACGTTTTCTATAGATATTCTTCATATCGTTCGAATCGTTCAGAATGCCATATATGTAGGTGTCGTGGTGCGAGCGGTGCGAGTTAAAGTAATTGATTGCTAATCGCCTAATTGTTATAATTAGGTATAGCTTAGGTGTTCAGGTAGTTCATTTGAATTGGCACTAATCTGATTTTGGTTTTACACAAAACACGAACTAATTCATTTGAACGAAAGACCTAAAAGACATAAAACAAACAATTGATATTATTCTTTATTTCTTTTTTCTTGAGAAAATACATTATCGTATGTGCTTCTTCTGTGAAATGATTGAAAATGGCAAAATAAAACTTCCCATCACCAATCTGGAGGCAAATACATGAGTGGGGATATAGAAAGTTACTTGTTATATGGAGAAGTAAATAGGGATTTTTGGGAAGGGTCATCCTTTAGTCCACTTCCTCGACAGTTGGTCCACGTCCTGAAGTATTCTGTGCTCCTTGTGGTCCTCCTTGTTGTCCTTGTGGTCCACCGCCGTGCATCTTGGCCATAATTGGTCCACAGACACGCTGAGTATCCTTGAGATGATCCTCAAACTCTTCCTTCTCCGCTAAAGTGTTGGAGTCAAGCCAGGTCATTTCAGTTGAGCACTTGTCCTTGACCGTCTGCTTATCGGAGTCGGTTAGCTTTCCCTGCGGAGCGTCTTCAATAGCCTAAAAATAGATTTAAGATTTATTAAGATTTATGGATCAAAATAATTGATTTAAGGATCGTTCTAAACGATCCAAAAGGGGTTAAATTTCCGTATTTCGGATTTCTTCTCAAGATCAAAGTTCAAATATTTAAGCGATCGACATTGATTTGGGATCTACTTTTTGCAAACTTTCTTCTAGGTTTTGGGATTCTAAAAACCTCCTAGCTCACATTATAAATCACAAATCAAAGATCTTTACCTGTTTGCAGCTGAACACGTAGCTTTCCAAAGCATTCCTGGCAGATATTTTCTGACGTTGCTTCTCATCCTCATCCTTATACTTCTCAGCTTCGGACAGCATACGATCAATTTCTGCTTTTGAAAGGCGTCCCTTGTCGTTGGTGATCCTAATATTTTCGGATCTTCCTGTGCTATTGTCCTTAGCCGATACGTTCAAGATACCATCGGCATTTAGATCAAAGGTCACTTCAATCTTGGGCACACCTCTCGGTGCTGGTGGGATTCCGGTGAGATTAAATGTTCCCAGGAGGTTGTTGTCCTTCGTCATGGCTCTCTCACCCTCAAACACTTGGATGGTAACGGCATTTTGGTTGTCGCTGTAGGTTGTGAATGTTTGTTGTTGCTTGCATGGAATTCGAGAGTTTCTCTCAACGAGTTTCGTCATGACTCCTCCGGCTGTTTCGATGCCCAGCGACAGTGGGGTAACATCCACTAGGAGTACATCCTTAATCTGAGAGCTCCCATCGCCTGAGAGAATGGCAGCTTGAACTGCAGCCCCATAAGCAACAGCTTCATCGGGGTTGATAGATAAGTTCAGGGCTTTTCCGCAGAAGAAATCCTGGAGCATTTTCTGAATCTTAGGGATACGGATTGATCCACCCACAAGCACTACATCATGTATCTGACCCTTGTCCATCTTAGCGTCAGTAAGTGCCTTCTCAACAGGAGCTAGGGTTGACCTGAATAGGTCCATGTTGAGTTCCTCAAAACGTGCTCTGGTGATCTTTGCATAGAAGTCCACTCCCTCATGCAAGGCGTCAATCTCTAGGGAGGCTTCGGTACTGGATGATAGAGTTCGCTTTGCACGTTCACATGCTGTGCGAAGACGACGCAAGGCTCTGGCGTTTCCTTTAAGGTCCTTCTTGAATTTACGCTTGAACTCCTCAGAGAAGTGATTCACGAGGCGATTATCAAAATCTTCACCACCAAGGTGGGTATCTCCGGCGGTGGATTTCACTTCGAACAAGGATCCCTCGTCGATGGATAGGATTGAGACGTCAAAGGTGCCTCCGCCCAAGTCAAAGATCAGCACATTTCTCTCACCCTTGAGATTCTTGTCCAGACCATAGGCCAGAGCGGCTGCAGTGGGTTCGTTTATGATCCTCTGAACGTTGAGACCAGCAATGACTCCAGCATCCTTGGTAGCCTGGCGTTGGGAGTCATTGAAATAGGCGGGCACAGTGATCACAGCATCGGTCACTTTTCCACCCAAGTAGATTTCAGCTACTTCCTTCATCTTGCTGAGGACCATGGAACTGATTTCCTCAGGAGCGAATCTCTTGCTCTCACCCTTGAACTCCACTTGGAGCTTCGGCTTGCCACAGTCATTCATGACTTGGAAAGGCCAGTGTTTCATGTCGTCTTGGATCTTTGGGTCATCGAATTTGCGGCCGATGAGGCGCTTGGCGTCGAAAATGGTGTTCTTCGGATTCATGGCAACCTGGCGAGGAGGATAATGTAAAGTAAAGAATTGAAAAAGGCCTTTGAATGGCTTTTTTTCTAAATTTAGATTTTTTTAGAGCTGGGATAAGCATTATCCCAGCTCTTCTGTAATCAGCTCCGAAAATGAAAGTCACCGTAGAGTCCTGAGACTAGGGGCGCTCCACGTTTCAGAGTCCCCACATTCCAAAAATATGTGCGGCAAAAAAAGTTT
>CAKKOB020000446.1:22484-51685 GCA_918844115.2 Phlebotomus perniciosus | reverse complement strand
TGTCCGATATCCTATTCAATCTTTGAAAAATCCAGAAGAGTCAAAAAAGAAGCTTCTAACGTTTCTTCATCTTCACATTGAATTCATTGAAAAGACAAATTGTTTAAGTGATGCATTTTCTTTGGTAGCACTTTTTCAACTGCTTAGCAGTATTCTATTGCTACTGATCTTGTTCTCTATTTCAAATGAAATTTCTATAAATAATTTGGGTAATATAATGAGTACTTTTTGTGTTTTGTTGCAAATTTTCGCTATCTGCTTGTTTGGTGAAATTGTTCAAATGGAAACTGAAAAGATTTACAATGAAATATGCGAAGCTGATTGGTATGATTTGCCTCTTTCGGATCGCAAATTCTTCTTGATTTGCTTGCAAATGGCCCAAAGGAGTTATGGATTGAGAGCTGGAGGGATGTATAACATTAATCTCATGATGTTCGTTCAGGTTGGTGAATATTATTTAATTTTATTATGGTTTATTTTTAATTTCCAGTATTTCCTATTTTATTTCAGATTATCAAGTTGGCTTTTACTTGGTGTACAGTTATGCAAACTGTTATAAATTAGAACAGTACAGAATTTTGATTGACTTGGTTAATGTAAAACAAGATTAGATGTAGACTTTGCTCACAATTCTATTAATAAATTTCACGTGATGTGATACAATATAAGACCTTCGCTGCAGTGTATAACAGTCTTGTTATTCTCTTGGGAACGAAAGCAGATTGCAAGGAACGAAGGGTTTGTAAAGTATGAGTCATTCTATAATATAAAGATGTCAAGGTTCTCAAGAGAATTGCTAAATAACTGAGTCTTTTAACATAGTCCCGAAGTGTTCATTCTCTCTGAAACAAAGCACAGAGTCAGTCATGGATATTGTGTATAAGAACTTTATGTTTGTCATCAAGTTTCTTTATCCCAACTCCCTTTTACATGGGTTGTTGACGAAAAATGTGTTTCAAAAATTTGCTAAATGTGTCATGATTATTAGTTTGGCCGGAATTATTTTCTCTATTTGTTTTCTCTGCAATATTGAGGCACTGGATCAATCGAAAAAGACAAAGTTGTTAAATAAACTTTATTTGGTTGCTTTTTCTCAAGCAATTTATAAAGCTTTTGGATTTGTGACGTACAAAAAGATTTGGATTGAAATTGTGGAATGGATAGAGGATTATAATAACAGGAAATTTGACGAATCTATTGATGAAGCAGCAACTCAACATATTATTTCGGCTAGAAACTTCTGCATGAAATTTTTAAAGTAAGTTGTAATTATTTATTTTATAAACTTTATATAAATAATGTTATAAAGCCTGTATTTTTTAGACTATACAACTTCTTATTGTGCATTGCCAGCATTGGATTTGTGATGGATGTTCTCATTTTAGGTGACATTGGCTTTACAATACCTTATCTATCAACAGTTGATAATGAAATGACCATTAAAATCATTCAAATGACAACTTTTTACGTGATTGCTTGGATGATAATATTCTTTGATACGTTTTATATTTTAATTGGTGCTCAAGTTATATGTTTTTCCCATATTGTCCTGGAGTCAGTTCGTACACTAAGAAATATTGAACCTTCAGAAAATCGATCAAAAAAGTTACTTATCTTGCATAATATCCATTCTGAATTCATTGAGAAGCTCAATTGTTATCGTGAAGCAATTTCCTTGGTAGCTTTTCTGCAACTCTCCAACAGTGTTCTCTTGCAACTTTTTTCTTTTTATGCTGCAATGGAGTATCCATATGAATTGAGTAGTCAACTCCCAATTATCAGTTCTGTATTTCAAATTTTCTTCATTTGTTTGTTCGGACAAATCTTTGAGATGAAAACCGAAAAGATTTACAACGAAATGTGCGAAACAAATTGGTATGATTTCCATCATCTGGATAAGAAGTCATTTTTAATCTGCTTACAAATGGCTCAGAGGAGTTATAATTTGAGAGCTGGAGGATTGTATGACATCAACCTCATGTTGTTTGTCCAGGTTTATTGTTGATTATACTGTTATTATTCGTATATTTCTTACAAGTTTTTTTTTCTTATATTTCAGATTGTGAAGCTCGCTTTCACTTGGTGCACAATTCTGCAAAGTGTTATAAATTAGAACAGTACTGGATTATCATGACTCCAGCTCGTTTCTGCAATTTGCAATCGTTTTATTGTTAAAATTTATTGATGTAATGGGTGTACAATCTCTTTCTAATGGATATATCAATAAAGTTTGCGAGAAAACACTGTAATATTAAGAATCTGAATAAATGTGACTATATTCACTCAGTTTTCAAACCATAGTCTCTCTGGGATTGTCAGGTGAAGAAAGGACGTCTGAAGATCATATCGTCTGATGCAATAAATGCGACCTCATTCCCACATGTTTAGACTTGGGAAATAAAGCAGCTTGTAATAATTAAGTCTTAAGTTCACAAGAACGTAGAAGTGGTCTTTTCAAAGTCAAATTCTGGGGTGTTACATAGTGTTAAAAGTGTCAGCATATTCTAATTCTCATGATGGAAGTAATTATTTAATACTAGGACTACCAGATGGAATTTTAGGCAGATTTCAGGACAGGAAAAGGTCGTATATCAGCCAGCCGCTACAAAATGCTGATCTCAAAAATTATCCCCCCTCACATCCGCCATTTTGAAATACCCTTAAATGTTATTTCCTAAATAGCTTAGTCCCTATTGCATGGATCGGTCTGAAATTTTAATATGTTGTAGCTGAGGTCGAGGCCTTTCCTAAACGGGGTCACAATAAATCCTACCTGTATTAGGACCCTAGATATTAGGTTCCAAACTCTAGATTTTAAATCTGTCATATCTCCGGTTCAATGTGTCTGATTTTAAAATATTTGACCCCTTTTTAGAAACGTCTTTTAAAATGCTACAACTCCCCAATACATCTGAAGTTCATTTGACTGACGCTAGTGGCGCTAAAGTTGGAAAAAGGATTTTCAGTCATTTAAAGTCGAATATCTCAAGAACTAAGCTACGCGCTGGCTATGCATTTTTTCTTCAATACGCAGAATAATTACCTGGTGGTTCTAGTGTTAAGATATCGATCCAAAGCAAACCCTGCAATGGATAATCTGGAAGGCTTTCCCTTCTTGCTATATAAAACTGCGCAGTTAGTAGAAAAGTATCATTTTTTGGAGAAAGTTTAGGGGAAGAGTCATTATAATGGAGGCGTACGAAAATTTTGAATTTTTATTCAACTTCTTTTTTCTCAACACCACATTCTATGGAAAGTTTAAGAAGAAAGTGTACAAGATCTTCGCTGTTTTATACATTATTTTAATGGTGTTTGGATTATTGGGTGCAGCTTGCTGTCTATTGAATACTGAGTCAATAATTCAACCAATGAATACTCAAATTTTAAGCAGTCTCATTTTGGTGGCATTTTGTCAGACAACATTTAAAACTTTTGCATTCATGTTTAATTGTGAAACTCTACACAGTTTATCAGAATGGGTACAAAATTTAAAAGATAGAGAATTTGATGAATCAATTATTTGTCCGGCAAAGAATCAAATAGGTCTCGCGAGGAAATATTGCTTGCAAATATTGATGTAAGTGTAAGATAAAATAAGTGAAGATGAAAACAATTTTTAAAATTATATTATTTCAGGCCATACAACATTTCTTTCATAGTGATGTGTATGGGATTCTCAATTCAACGTTTCATATCCAAAGAATTCATTCTTACATTTCCATTTCTCGACTCACGTGATTATCCCTATACAATTTTAATCACACAAATAATAATTGTTTATGCAAGTGGTTCATTAGTTATTTTTCTGGATGCGATTTACCTTGTTATTGGAATACACATAATATTCTTTTCACGAATAATTAAAGAGGAGACCAGAACGCTGATAAATCTAGCAGAAGTGGATGAAAACTTAATTTCTAAAAGCTTAAAAAATATTCATGAATTGCATTGCGAATTTATTGAGATTCTCAACAAAACCAGTAAGGTTTTCTCATTGAGTTCTCTCATTCAAGTAACGACCAGTGTTGTAATTCTTCTAATATTGCTGTATTTTACCAAGAGATCTCCAAATGATTGGATGATACAAATTGTTCTGGTAGCTTCAGCTTTTCAACTATTTTTTCTGTGTCTCCTTGGGCAAATCATTGAGGCAGAAACCGAAGGAATTTATAATGAATTGTGGCAAACAGATTGGTATGATCTTAGTATTAAAGATCAGAAACGTTTCTTATTGTGCCTTCAAATGGCTCAGAGGAGTTACGGATTAACAGCTGGAGGGATGTATAAGATTAACTTAATGACATTCGTTGAGGTTTCTAATTCAATGCAAGATTTTAAATACTCCAGAGTAAATAATTGATTTTCTTTTTCAGATTCTCAAAATTGCTTTCAGCTACTGTGCAATTATGCAAACTGTTATAAATTAGGACAGTACTGGATTTTAATGGGCACTTATAAATATTTAACATGGAAAACGCAATTATTTACACCTGGACTTAGTTTTTCCTCCCACGGACTATAATTAATAATAATTGCAAGATGTACTTTATACGATAAGAGCTTTTCCCATAAGAAAGTTAAATTCTGTGTAATTGAGCAAACAATTTTATTGATTTCATAACACTAAATAAACATAAATACAAAAATTTAAATTGTTTTTTCTACTATTTAAAATATTTGCAAAATGTTTGATGAGTGTGGCATTCAGAATTCATTGGGATCCAGTACTGTCATAATTTAGAACAGTTTGCAAAATTGTGCAGCAAGTAAATGCGAGCTTAAGAATCTGAAAGAATGAGAAATTAGAATTAGATATATTTCAAATCAATATCCAATAACTGTTATACCTGGAACTGTTATACCTGGATCTATAAACTTTTTAATGCACTCATAATGCATTTGGTGAAAATTATGAAGAGTTTCAGTAGAATTATCTCCCATTTTTGATTTTTTGAATAATTCAATTGTATCTCAAGAAATTTAAAAGCCATTTGACATTGACCTACAAAAATTACTAGATTTCGAATAATTTCTATTTCGGATTGATTAATCGATTCGAAATTAAAGAGGAAATAAACTTCCAATAAAAGTTCACAAACTAAACTAAACATTGAAAAGAATAAGCAGTAGTTATATAATCTTTTTATGTCAAATTCACTGAGAGAGTTTCTAATTTCAAAATTCAGAAAAAGCTCAAAATTTCTAAATAATACTTCCATGTCTGTTTTGAATCACAGTTCTTACTAATCTGCCGCTTTCGAAGAGAAAATTTAGCTATAGAGTCTCGCAGTGTTATAATTGCATCGACGTAAGGCTACGATTAATTTTTCCCATGGCGAGGTGTTCTAATTGAGAACAATTAGAACAGCTGGACTAAAATTACAAAGTTGTCACAACATCAATATATTGAATCAGGAAGACATGATTTCGTAAAATTCCAGTATACTGTTATAATTTATAACAGTTTCTACGTTTGCAAAAAACCTTTATATTTTCTGTTTTATTCTCAACGAATTTCCTAAATTATTTGAAAAGGAAGTAAAAGACGCAGAATTAAGAGTTGAACATCCAGGTTCGTCGTTTCCTACTGTTGAACTCTTTCGTAAAAAGCGTAAAGGGAACATTTTATCAAAAAGAGAATCTGAAGAATATCTTTTTCATCAATTTTTATTGTATTACTTAAGTGATTTTTTTTACAGAAATTTAAAATTATGATTCACTTTCTCATTAGCAATTACTTAACCTCTAAATATGTATTCCTTGAATGTGTGTGTTATTTTTTTTATAAGGTCTCTCTTATTCATCTCAAAATTCTCTCATTTTCGGTATACATTTCTAATCACATTCATAAGTTTAAAATTATTTTCACTTACATGCTTTGCTTGCGGTATTTTTTTATTTCTCTGCATTTTCGGAATTTTGGATTTTGAAGAGAAAATATTTTTTTTTTCATTTTTTTACAGAATATTGAGAGAATTAAATATTTCTTTTTCTATGTGATTTTTGCCTCATAGAGGAATTATTCTGACCACATTTCTCGTTTTACTTTGAATACTTGACAGAATTTTAAGTGACTTATTTTTACTTTTTTTCGTGATTTTAATTTTTCTTTACACTTTTTTTAAATTATGTTTTTTTTACGTGTTTTTCTATTGTTTTAATTTCTCTGAATATTTCTTTTTCTTTTATGTCTTCTATGAGGGAAAAAATTAAAATATTCTATATTTTATGTCCATTTTATTGGCTTTCCTTTTTTCACCTGCTTCTATTAACTCAACAATTAAACTTAATCACTACTACGTATATAGTATTCAAAAAGGAATTACGCCGTGTCCTGTAGTTTCTTTTTATCTTTTGATTCCTCCAGCAAAAACTCTTTTCTACACTCAAAGATAATATGTACAGGTTTTCTTCTCTCTCCCCTCGTCACATTCCATTCTAAAATTAATCTATTAGAACGTCCAATTACGTTTTTCTTTCTTTTTTATCCTTTTCACACTATAATAAGTATAGGAACTTTGGTTTCACATATTTTTGCCATTTAATAACAAAAATTATGAATTAAATTTCTCTCTCTCTCGTTCTGCAAAATAATTCTTGTCCCATGGCCACTAATTTTAAGCTAAAGTTCAGGGTGAGAACCTATAAATTACTGTACATGAATTTGAACTTAATAGATGACACAATGTTGAATTGAAACTTTGCTTCTTGTTCTTATACCTTCAACTAATAGAAACTTTCGAGCTCATACGTTTAAATAATTATACAATAAATTGAAATATAGTGCAAATTCTGTGTAAATAATTTATGGCAAAATGCAATTTATATATAACGTCACTTACGCACTACGTAAAATTTATATCATCCTATATATACAACATTTTCCCGCGTAAAAACACTCTCAATGGACATTTTTAAGTGTTTTTTTTATTTATTTATTTTTCTTCATCTACATTCACTTACATTTTAGCGTCTTACAGTGGTCTTTAGTTGATAAAAGTTTTGTGTGATATGAAATAAAGTTTTATCATCTCATGTGAGATGAGATCTGTGTGAAAATTCCTCTATCCCATTTATTATACTATTCCTTTGGACATCATTCGGACTGTATTCTTTAAGGCTTGACGCTTGTTGCAGAACCAAATTCGTATTACTTCACGCTCGTATCCTAATTGATGAGCTAAGCCAGTGATTTCCGTTCCTGGAACAAAAGTTACATTTTTCAAAGTTTGAAAGCTTATAAAAATTGTCGACAAGACTTCAAGAAAGTCTTTGTTAGTTAAGGCTCTCCCCAATCGATTTTGATGAAATTAAAAGCATTTGAAAGAGCAGAAAATTTCTTAAAAGGATGTAAAAATGAAGTTGAGCGCTTGAAATGGGTTCACCTGAATCTAAACCTGGGAATATTATCGATTCTGTTTACCCAAGGATTCAAGAAAGTCCTTGTAATTAAGGTTCTTCCCAACCGATTTTGATGAAACAAAAAACATTTGAAAGAGCAGAAAATTTCTTAAAAGGATGTAAAAATGAAGTTGAGCGCTTCAAATGGGTTAACCTGAATTCAAATTGATGAAAATTTCCAATTTTGTTAACCCGAAGATTCAAGAAAGTCCTTGTAGTTAAGGTTCTTCCCAACCGATTTTGATGAAACAAAAAGCATTTGAAAGAGCAGAAAATTTCTTAAAAGGATGTAAAAATGAAGTTGAGCGCTTCAAATGGGTTAACCTGAATCCAAATTGATGAAAATTTCCAATTTTGGTAACCCGAAGATTCAAGAAAGTCCTTGTAGTTAAGGTCCTTCCCAACCGATTTTGATGAAACAAAAAGCATTTGAAGGATCAGAAAATTTCTTAAAAGACTGTAAAAATTAAGTTGAGCGCTTCAAAAGGATTAAATAGTATACATATTAGGGAAGATTTTCTTTTATGTTTACTCTAAGATTCAAGGAAATCCTTATAGTTAAGGCTCTTCCCAACCGAATTTCATGAAACAAATAGCATTTGAAAGAGCAGAAAATTTCTTAAAAGACTGTTAAAATTAAGTTGAGCGCTTCAAATGGGTTAACCTGAATCCAAATTGGGGAAGATTTCCGGTTTTGTTTATCCAAAGATTCAAAAAAGCCTCAACAAAACTATAAAAAAATACATTTGAGCACTTTGTAATAATAAAATATTACCTGACGGATGTGTGTTGCGCTCAAAGTGCGCATTGAGCAACTCGAGGGCTTGAGGGGTGAAAGATGTTCGTCGTTTCCGCTTCTTCGATGGTTCCACCCCTATAAAGTCCGTCAAATGATTCTGACCGCTTTTGTACCTGTTCCAGTGACTGAAATAAAACAATAATTATAATATGAATAAAATAAGTGAATTAGAATCTTTTACCTCTCTTCGGCCTCTTTCATCCACCGCTCAAGAACTGGTTTGATCTTTTGAGCACTCTTTGGGGTGATATCCAGCTTCTCGAACCTACATCGAAAAGACGAAATTCAAAATTAGAAGGTGTTTCTTTTTAAATTCAAATTTTCTTTTTGTTAAAGAAATAATAAGTGATAGTGGAGAAAATCCTCAACCAACAAACTACTCGCAAGAAATTGACGCCCTAAATGCCAGGACATTGACATGAAGTCTGCAATAAATTGGCAGACAAAAGAGTTAATGAAATTTCATGTTTCACAATTTAAATGATATCCAGTGATATTCTTACATTCAAGAAAATAAAACTTCCTTTCAAAATGGCAATGCCCTGGCCTTCAAGTGTCGCAAATTCTCTTAAAGTTACTAATCACCAAATAAAAGAAAAAAAGAAAAATTAAAAAAAAAACAAACAATAAAAAACACACAAAAATCTTACACAGCAATTAAAATCACTTAAAATTCTCACACAATTTTTTTTTGTTATCTGTGAATGTCCTGAAATATTTTTTTTTACAATACGTGTATTTGATGTTGAAAATTAAAGTGTGAAGAACACTTGTTGCTTCAAGTGAAACACAACCCAAAATTGTGTGCGAATCGGTAGAATTTTTAATTGTTCTGGCCTTACCTCCGCTTTTGGTTAAATTTAATAATTTACTGAATTTTTTCAAACTCTTTTTATATGAACACAGCTTGATTAAAAATTGATGGTGAAAATGAAAAATGTCAATTGTGGTTATATTGACTGTTAATTTTTAATTTGTGTCATTCTACATCAATTCTTGCATTGAAAATTAGTCAAAATGTTTTTTTTTAACCGAAAAAATAATGTTAAACTTTGATGCCAGATATCTAGAATTTTGACTGATTTTCCTCTCATTAACACATGCAGCACAAAGGAGGTGGTGGGGGTGGAATTTTTTAAGTAAAAAGTTCAAAGAAAGCTCTCTTTAATCTATACAACCGAATCTTAGACACTTAAAAAACAGAAAAAAACAGAAATGAATAAAAAGAAAGATTAAGGAAAAAAGATAAGAAACCAAAGGCGAGATGATAACAACACATCCTTCACATACATAGCCTGTTGTTGCGTCGAGAATTGAGCTGCATACATCTGTGCGGCGAGGGCACTGCTTGGAAATCCATCGAGAAGGATCACGAGAAATTAGGTTGGAGAAAAAAGGAAAATACAGGAAATCAATTAGACATTTTGTATAAAAGTATTTCCAGGCGGGGACACAAGTCAGACAGAGAGAGAGACTTAATAATGTCCTGGCATCTTGACGATTTTTTTTTTAAAATTTATTTCTTCAAAATTAAAAAGAAAAATAAACACAGTTATCAGGATTTAAGATTTATGCGAAAAAGTGTGGATTTTTTTTGTATCAACCCAGGACTTTAAGGAATAAAACCTGAAAATCTTTAGAAGAAATTGAAAGTTTCGATTTGCATCCTTACCTGCAGATGGCGCTCTGACTGTAGGCCGGACCCTCAGTCACCGAGAGAGCCTGTCCCACTTGTGTTTGCGTGAGTCCCAGCGATAAGCGCCTCAACTTGAAGGCTTTGGCAAACTCCTTGATCTCATCCAGATCTATTCCGTCCACCACATTGCAGGTCGCCTGGTTGATGGTGGGTTCATCTGCAAAAGGTTGCACCATGTTTAAAAGTAAGGCCATTGTGAGCGCCTGGATATCAATCGACACTAATTCCCAGTTTGGCGACAAATTGACGTCATTAGGGCACTAATTAGATGAGCAGAGGGTGGCAAAACAAATTGATTGAAGCCGAATGTCGCTCTATTATTCTCCCCCGCCCCCCACCCGCTCATCCCTATACCTTTGTCAACAATATAGCAATTGTGGGCCGGATGTGAACAATGTGTTACATAATAAGTTGGAAATTTATCAATAATGCTGCCTAATTAGTGTTTTCAACTCAGTGATATACATATTTGCCAAATGGTGAGAGAAAATGGGGATAATGGGGAGTATGAATCTTACTTGGTGAATCCGCCAGGAAATCCGCGTTCGAGTTGTCCGTTCCCGTCGGCGACAGATGCATCGAGGACGGACTGAGCTTCATGGGTGGCACAGTGTGTTGATTCGAGGGATGGTTAGATCCTGAACCAGATGAACTATGGCTCGGCGATGGACCATGAGCCTTCGTGATGGTTATCTCTCCATTCTGGGATGATAGCCTGAAGAAAAAAAGAGTTTCCAAGAGTTAAAAAAAATGTCCATTGCCGGGAATCGAACCCACGACCCCTTCATCTCCGATGAGTTGCAGTAGGTTCGGGTTCGAATCCCGAGAAAGACAGATTTTTTCACAGTAAAAATAGTCTCTATTTATAATAAAATCTTATAAAATTTAGTCAAAATTATTAAAAACTAATTTTTTGAACAAATTTATAAATTTCTCACCTATTCATGGCCGCTGGAATGGGTGAGTGGCGACTGCTACTGATCGCCGTGTGATGCAGGGATGTTTGACTTTGTGAAACACCTCCAGGCTGTCCGCCGCCCGCCCCATGGCCGTTGGACGGCGTGGCAGAGTACAGCGGCGAGTGGGGCGCTTGCGACGTAGCGGTGGCGGTTGTTTGCAACTTCTCAAAAGGATGGTGGGCGGCTGAGGATCCCCGTGGGGGACTGGCTTTGGGCGATGTATGGAGGCTGCGGCCGGTGTGATGACACAACGGCGGCGATGCCGCCATCCGCCGCGGAGACACAGCAGACGGCGTCACGGGTGCCTGTGGCATCGTCTGGTGGGGACTCGTGGCGCCAAAGAGAGACGGTTGCACGGCGGACAGAAGTTGCTGGACGCCGTTCGACAGGAGATGTCGATTGAGGATGGGCGGCGTCACTGGACCGTTAAGACTCGTCGTGCCATTACTGAGAGCCGCCAAATGTTGCACCAGCTGCTCATTTGAGTGCACCTGCTGACTCACGGGAATCGTGAGGATGGTTTGTGTAGCGATACCTGATTTAAAAAGGGGTTTTAATAATCGTGTCGAGGCTTTAAAGGCGTTAAAAAAACAAACAAAAAAGTTCCATTGCCTGGATTCGAACTCACAACTACACCACTCTAAAACCGAAAACTTAACCCCTAACACAATAAGGCTCTGAAGAAGGCTTAAAACGTTAAAGAAAATCATAAAAATGATTTTTATCCACATAATTGCAATTTCCAAGTTGCTCTGTTATCTCCAACATATTTCCTCTCTCAGTAGAAATTTAATAAAGCTGCTTCCCAATCTCTTTACCCCGCAGAACAGGATTATTTGCATTTCACCCGCCCCACCCGGAGCATCCTTGCTTGATCCTTGCACGAGTTCCAAAATGCCTGGAGAATCCCGCAAAGCTGCATAGGGTGTGGGGGATCAGCCAGTCAAGTTTCGGTCGTGGCGTCATGAGGCGCCGTTGTGTAATTGCATTGGTGCTGTAATGACAAATTACCTTGTGACGTGGGTATTAGCAGTTGCGCCCCCTGAATGCCCTGCACCAGTTGTCCCGAGGCCAGAATTAATTGCGGCAGCTGAGCGCTCCCGATTGTGGGTTGTTGTCCACTGTCGCCGGCAGTGCCGCCGGCGCCCGTAGCACTTCCACTCGGCGCCATTGCTCCACCGCCGCCAGTTACACTCAAGTTCAACGGTGAATTCAGCCCCGAGAGACCCGCCGCCAAACTCTGCAGACCACTCAATGACGGCGGCATCGAGGCGTGCTGAATGGTGGCGAGATTCTGCAGCTTCTGGAGGTTCAGCATTCCCTGCACTATTGGCCCAGAGAAATGGGTTAGGGATTTGGCGAGGGGAGGAGGTGGAGCCACCACATCGAACGATATGTACTCACTAGTTCCGTTCAGATGGGCCTGAGCCACAGCGGCGGCCGCCGCGGCCGCTTTGGCGTGCTCAGACGACGCTGGCCGCTCTCCGCTCAGGATTGAGGCGCTGAACAGGCCAGTCGCCAGGCGCTCATTCATGTGCGACGCCGCCACGTGGTGTGGACTCCCCGGCGGAGAACTCTCGCCATCCCTCTCACAGTCCTGCTGGAGAATTGTGAAAGAAATTAATATTATAATTGTAAAAACAATAATTATTATATATAATTTATTGTTTTTTAATATTTTATTTTAAAAATTTTTTGTCTAATAAAATGTACATAAATCGGTATATTTTCCAGAACATAACCTCTCTCACATAACCTCAAACCATTTTACATAACCTCCTATTTCAGATTTCACTCATAATCCTCGCAAAACGAGGCAATAGTTACTTTTAATGGCCGCATTAAAAGCGACAATAAAATATAATACATTATTTTTCGAATAATTCCAACGTAAAAATAAATGGTAAAATTGTGGAAAAATGAAGAAAACGTGCGCGTAAAAATGTTTAAATGAGCCCAAATATTCAATTTGTCATAATGACTGAAGCCACTTCCACCTCGTTGGCCAACCACCCCCCCCCCAAGCCCTATCGCGAAAAGTGCAAAAATGCGGATGGGAAGAGCGCTGAATGATGGTCAAATTGACGGCGGCGACTGTAGTTAATTTGATTCAATTATAGATTTTTCCCCATCATCATGGCCATCATATAACATGGGTAGCAGAATTGCAATTATAAATCCGACATTTTACATAATGATTCACATTGTCAATCGTGCACCGTGTGTTGTGGAGGTGGGCACATTGAGATATGAGGGAGGCAAAAATTGCCCATGAGACATTGGCGGTGTTGCCGATTTAAATGAAATCCCATTAATTTCAGTTTCAATTTCCAATCGTCATCGTTGGCCACATTGTCGTGGTGCGAGGATAATTGCTGGCCGGCAGTGGATAATAATCATTTTCTCCAATATATGAAAAGTCCAAAGACATTAAAAATAAATAGACTGGCAGTACAGTGTGAATAAATTTAAATTAAAAATAAAAGTATGATAGTTCTGATTGCTTCTAAGGGATGGCTCACCATTCACCAAATACTAATTAATAAGTAATTTTTTGCTCAATTACCTACGTTGTCAATCTATTATATTTCCTTATGTCTATGGGACAATGAATGGCCAAAAAGGCGGGAAAAATGTTTCAAAAAATATGTAACAGTATTTCACATAATTTAAGGGAAACTTTGGGGAAATTTTATTGAGTAAACTTTGCCGTCCCCCCCTAAGTTTTTTCGCGGACGCTTTTGTTTCACGCAAAATTACATCCAATAAATATCTCACAGTGGAGGAGCATCATAAATAAACAATGCAGAAGTGTCACTTGGGACGTCGTCAATTTCTCCGGTGACACATAAAAACTGCCCTTAAATCCTCCCAATTAGTGGTGCGAACGGGACGTTTTTTTTCTACTCCGGTTATCATTCCACCCCGAAACTTCGTATTACATTTTTCCAATATTTTACGTGACCATCAATTATTATAATCCACTTAATTTCGCTCACAATTTTTTTTCCTCCGTGTATTTCACTCTTTTTTCCAGCGAGAAAAAAATCCATGCTCTCATGGAGAAATTTTAACACTAGCCGGTGGAAAATTACCCTCCCTGGGGGTGGTAAAGTTTTCCTCTTCAATATTCAGGAGTCAACCCCTCAAATCGCCACGGTGGGTGCAACAAAAGAGTTTTCATAGCTGGCAAAACACGGTGTTTGGGGATATCACAGGGGGTGGTTTGGAAATGACGATGTGGAAAAATTGCAGTCCGAGGAAAAATAATGCAATTACATATTTTTACGCTTTACGTCCGTATAATAATTAAAAATTTATTATCAAGAGACTGCCATTGGCGCATAAATTGTTATGCATTTGGGTGAAGGCAGTGTGAAAAATTTAATTATTAATTCCAATTCATCAATAGCCTTTCTACAACCTTTTTTTCCACAAACTTCTCTCCTTCCTGGCTTTTTCTCAACTTTTCATTTATTCTACATTTTAGCCTGAAAGCATTTACGCATTGGCGGTGCAGTGCGTTCACGAGGGGCGAATATTTTCAATAAAGTGGATGAAAAATCAGGGAAATTATGTGCTTTTTTGGTATTTTCTGGCAAAATGTAACTGTTGGGATTTTTTTCTTGAAAGGCTTTTAAAATTTTACAGCGTAGTAGGGGAAAGACGGTTCAGTTGGTGGTCCTGATGGTTATCCAAGAAACAGAAGATTGCCTTGAAAGATGGAAGAAAATGTTACGTTTGATTACAGTAAGTAAAGTTATGGCTTGATAACTTTACTTACGTGATATCCCGAAGTAACTTTTACGTTAATATTTCTCTTAAACTTACTTCCGCCATTTCGATATCAACATGATGGCAAGTAACGATCATTCCTACTTAAAATTTACGTTTAGATAACGTCAAATTAGGAAATTTCACACATACATACATCGTTTCGCAAAATTATTGAGAAAGTATTGTCATTTTGTGAAGAGACTCCTCGAAGATATGCAATGACCTTTTCCTAGCAATTTTAGGTTCTAAAGATCCGGGTCTCTCTTACTATAATACTAATAGCTTCGAACTGCCAAAGTGTGTACGAAGTGTATAAGCCCCATATTAATTTATGTAGTAAATCCCATAATGTAAGTGAGTCTTATACTTTCTATTCAACTTTAGAAACTTCTAACAAAAAAATTGAATTAAAAACTAATCTTTAATTAAAAATTTAACTAAAACACAGTCCATCATTAAATATACCGCCCTTGTCTAAGCAATAAAAATTAATTCGCACCCTCGTGAGCTGAAATGACAATATCTCCCACCCCCTATTTTATAATGCACTTTAATTGCAGAGTTATATATTGATTTCCGTGTGCGTTGAAATTGTGTTTGGAGTCCATATCCTCCTTGAGTCGCCTCGGCGGCCGATGCATTGTGGGGTGGGGGATGGGGTTTGGTTCGTCATATCGATTTTGCAATTAAACCCCAACGGTCGACCCCCTTCTGTTGGCCCCTAGGAACGTGTAATCTAATTATGACGCGTTGCTCGCGCTTCAGTTTTAATCCCGGAAATGAGGCCATCTGTCAGCGTGTCATCTTTGCCTCGTCGCACTGGTGAGGATAATGAAGAGTATACGCGAGATGTTGCAATGTAATGGTCACAAAATGAGGGACATGAGATTGTCACAACAATTAATTTTGTCTTTTTATCCTGTGCTTTTTTTTCTGGGGTATGGAACATTCAGACATTTTGGAGAGGATTGTCGACATTTTAAACCACAAAATCTGCTTAAATATTTAGTCCAGTTTAACCCTTATCCCAAAGTCATGTCTAATTATCTCTTCTAGCAGGGAATCTGCTGATTTCTTTTTTTGCATTCTTGCTAGAAAATTGATCTGTTTTCAAGCCCATGAGAAGCCTTTAGAGAGGACGAGCAGAGATGAATAGGAGGCAGAATAATGTGAACGACGCTTGAGTCCCGTGTTCATAATAACTCTGACTCGTATGAGTAATTAATTTACTATTGTTCATTGAAATTAGTCTCCTCTCTATGAGGCAACCCCACTCCCATAGTCTCATTGTAAAGAATATTAGATTAGTGCTGTTGCTCCTGCTGCGACAGCGACAATGTTATGTGAATAGTGAAACTCCTTGTTTATTAATAACATCAACTTGCTATACAATTCAACTTATAGTTCGGATAAAAGTTCTCTCTTTTACTCACACCCTAAACACCCCCCTCTCCCCTTCCCCACCCATGGAGCTTTCCACACGCAAAAGTGATGAAAAGTTTTTCGGAGGAACGCTCACAACTCACCCTCACACAGTTACCATGAAAATTCTCAATGGTTTTCCCCTGGGTTTTCCCTTCTGTGTGTGAGTTTGTACAAAGATGAGAGAAAAGTGAAGTGAAAGCAAGAGGAAGAAATTTTCTCGCGAAAGGAAATCAGTGTGGCATTTCACCTGTTGCTCCATCCACACCATCACGCCTCCTCTCCACCCCCTCACATCCCCCCACCACCTGCCCCAGTATTTTCAAAGTGCAAACAAATCAACGTGCAGAGGAGTTTTCTCTCTATACACCTTTTGCCAATGAGAAACTTTTCAAGAGTGAAAAACTTCCCACAATTGATGCCATTCATTTGCCCATCCTACATCCCAAGAAATTACTAAAAGTGCAATCGAGTGATAGCGAAAGCTTTTGACCCCCACTTGGTGGTTAAAAGTTTAAATATCTCCCCCACCGTTTGGCATAAATTACAACTTCATCCCCTTTCACGAGGTGGAAAACACAAGAGCCAAGCCATTGAGATGGATCGGAAGTTTTCAATTATTAGCCCGACATACTTCTAGTCTGAGAGCTTTAGATGAGAGAGAGAGAGCTTTGCTAAGCTGCTATAATTTTGAAATTTTGCACAGGGAGAGCGCAAAGTCCACTAAAGTGACCAATAATAGTCTTCATCTGCTATTATTAGGCATTAAGGGAAATTTATTTCTTTGCATAAAACTTTCAGGTTGCATTAAGGAAGGTTTTAGAGCTATTGAAAGAGATGAAACATAGTGCAAAAGTTTAGATATTTTCTCTAATACGCTATAAGTGGCTCAACTGGCAGTATTTCTTGATTAGCGAAGACACAGGGGCAAATATTTTCTAGTTTTTGCCTATTTGTAGGGGTAAAACGATTTAAGCTTATCAGGGACTCAAACCTAAAGCGAAACTAAGTCTGTTTGTTCATAACATAAAATTTGCTTTTAAACCCCGAAAACTTCTAAAGAACACCATGAAATGTTAAAAAAGGGTTAAAGGTTCGCTTATTTTTTCATTTACCCAAGACACACTTGAACATTTATAGCGATTTCTTCATACATTTAGCTAAGACTCAAGGGTGAATTCTAAGAAACATAAGAGAAACTTTTGTTGAATATAATGAGCTTCCTAATATCTTCAAGAATACTCTTCAACTGATTCATAAGATGGTGAGTTCTCAGAACATATGTTCTTAGGTGAGAAATTGAGAGCTCTCAGTGTACTTTGTGGCTTTGAATGTGAAATGTTACCATCATTGACGTCTTTAAAATTATACAGGCAGACATATATGTTCAGTAAGTTGCATGGAACATTCATTAGAACACATACAACTTCTAAATTCAATATGCCGCCTCATCGTGGGGGGTGGGTGAACGGAAAATGGGGTGACGTTTTAAATTAAGTAAATGGTGCTTTTGGTGCATTGAAACATTCACCAGTTTTACACATACATCGCACCATCCCCAACATTTGCACAATTCACATTATATGTGTACAAGAATGGAGAAAATAATATTCTTGAATCTACCGAGGGGGTGGCTTTAAAAAGCGTCAAGGGGGCGGATGGCTCATATGGAAACCTCATGATGCCATTAGAAATATTGTGTGTTGTACTAAGTAGAAACTTTGTTGTGAACTTAATTCAATTAATTGGTTATAAATTATAAAATTCACTTCCTTTCACCATGGATTCCACGTCGGGTTTCCGAACAATGATCGACAGGCTTTGTCTACCATATATGCCCTGAATGTATGTTAAATTAAAAGTCTTTTCACTACTTGTACACCTTTTGCAACCTTTTCGTGTGCCTCTCAAATTATTTAGACTGAATTGGTTGGATAGGTTCATGTCAAGGGGGAGATATTATGATCAGAAAGACGTACACCACATCCAGCACTTTCATATATTGTATAAAAATTTCCAAAAGCTCCAATTCGGAAGCTTTCAGGAGCTTTTATCCTATCAATTTTATATTCTATACTAAAGCCTTTTAAAAGTTTACTATGAAAAATTTCTAGAAGCTTTTCAGAAAGCTTTCTAGAACCTTTAGAAAGCCTTTTAGAAGCTTTTCAGAAAGCTTTCAAGAAGCTTTTCAGAAAGCTGTCAAGAAGCTTTTCAGGAAGCTTTCTAGAGGCTTTTCAGAAAGCTTTCTTAAGCTTTAGAAAGAAAAGTGAAAAAAGCTTTCTGAAGCTTTTTAAGAAAGCTTTTTTTTAGAGTTTTCTAAGAAAACTTTCTAAGAAAGCTTCCTATAGTGTTATAAGAAAGCTTTTTATATTATAGATTTCTAAAAAAAAAGCTTTCTTATAAAGTTTTCGCCAGCTTTTTAATAAAACATTCTTAAGATTTCTAATTAATCTTCCTAAAGCTTTTCTAAGAAAACTTTCCTGCAAAGCTTTTTAAGAAGGGTTTCTAAAACTTTTTATGAAAGCTCTTCTATCAAAATTTGCAAAGTTCTCCAGGATTTTAATACTTAACAAATTTTCCGTATTTTTTTAATGTTCGTAAATTCCTGCGTTGGTGTTTAACCGAAATTTTAGAAAGCTTTTAGCTAATCAAGCTTTTACTTTTCAATGTTTAAAAACATCCTTAAAAGCTACTGAAAATTTTCGAAAGCTCCTAAAATAATCTAAGACTCTGGAAGAACTTCGCAAAGCTCCTGATCTTTCCTTGGGTGCTTTCAAAATTACTTGAGTTATTTTAGTACTTCCAATTCACTTCTCAAAGCTTACACGCATTTCCAATTAATATCTCCCCCTTGGTTCAGATCCTAAAGTGGTCTCTATGTCTTACAGGACCCCTAGATTCTCGAATAATATTATACGGGAAAAAAGATCCACTATGTCCGAAGGCGGAATAGATGAGCGCGGTGGAGCATTTTACAAAAAAAATGGTCACAAGCCACATTTGAGGCTCCAATTTTCCCAATGGGGGGCGTCGTCTCTTTTTTTTATATGCGCTTCGGATTTCCTCCTCCCGACACACACATATATTTCAGGGTTCAGGACCACGTCAGATTAATCTATTCGGGACGCCATTTGGGAATTCGCACTGGAGAGCTCAGAGGGTATCGAAATGTTGGCAATTTCTGGGGGTTGTGGAGTCGCGCATCAGTGCCAAAATGAGGCGAAAAAAAGGGGCGAAGGAGTGGTGGTGTCTGATCGGAACTGGACTCGTTTTTATCGGCATCTATTGAGTGGTCCGGCTCTTTCGCATTGAATTTTCGGACGCTACGAGGGATGACTGCTTTATAATCTGCAGCCACGATGAATGAGAGAGGCGCCTTTTTTCCCGCAACCACCCACCCACCCAAAATGCAAAAGCCGGGGGGTGGGCAAAAAAACGCGCATACAGACAACTTGGAGTGTTTGTGTTTTTCACAGAGAAAATTTATTGAGCTCAACCGTGGCGAGAAAAGAGTAAAGTTAATTTTTGTAGAGATTTCCCTCGATCAAAAGGTTTTTTTTTAACAAAGTTTCTCTGTATTTTATAAGGATTTTTTTCTGTAGAAAATCTACAGGTGGTATCTGGAAATTTCCTAATGTCTTGAGAAAATTTGAATCAAAATAATATCAATCCCGAAAGTATAATTTGGACAATAAATAAAATTAAAAAAAATAACTATGCATTCCTATATTTGAAGCAAAATGCAAATTTTTGAATTCAACACAAAATCATAAATCCTTCAACGCGAAGATTGCAAAATCGGAGAGAAACTTCAACCGTCTCAACCGTCACATTCTGGCGGACTCTTTTTTATTTGCTCCTGTGGTCAACAATCACCACTTGAATGGTCTTTTAGTGGTGAAAGTCCTGACGAAGTCTGAAGTTGAACTGCATGTTGAAAATGTCAGAAAGAAATTTTATGTCTCTTCTGCGTTTGTTCCTGGCAGAAATATTTGCAAATTAGACTCTTGGAAAAAGCCCCAAAAATATCTCTTTCACCCGCAAAACGCCTAAAAGAAAATATCCATGAATGTAGGGGTTTGGAAGCACAAAAAAGCCAAAGATGAGAATGTTAAACATGAAATAAAAAAAGGGTTTATTCAGCCTCTACACCTCGTTAAACGATTGCCCCAATGTGGAAGATGGGTGAGAGAGGAGTAAAAAAGAAGGTAAACCATCGTTGAATTGAAACTGGCTTTTGCCACCCACCCTTCTTGAAAAACTTTTTCTCATCCAGTCTTAAATTGAAAGCAATTTAGTTTAGATTTCATTGTGTGTAAATCCCAGAATTGGTTTTCATTTACTGTTCCACCTACTGCTTCTATTGGGGCTGAAATAATCATTTAACATTGCAATGGCAATAATTAGCAGATTCTTTTTTCTATATACTTTGTGGTAATGCTAATTTTCACACCCTATAAGATAACTTTCCACGTCGTACGAATTGTCTGTGGATTGTCTTGTGATTTTTCTTATTCCTCTCAATATATACCCCAATCAATTTTATAGGTGTCATAGAGTTATATATTTCACTCTCATCTTTATTTCTATTCCACCCTCTTGGCACCGCGATTCACCCCCAAAATTATCATCCAAACACTGAGCTGCTGTGCTCAAGAGGGGGCGCCACAGCGTCAATAGGGCTGCATTCACGAAGGCCTCCCATATCAGACGACAGGGGGTTTGAGAGAGAGACAGAGATGAAAAAAATCATGTGTGTATTTATGTATTGAACACTCAGGGTGTAAAAGTCATTATTTTTCCAATGAACAGAACACCACTCCAGAGCGGCTCTGAGCGACACAGCGGTGGTGGCGAAAAAAAATTGCATTTCACATATAAAATGTGCATTCATGTTGTGCTCATGTATGAAAGCTCAATGGTGTTTGTGGGCCACCGGGTTGGGGGTGGACTTTGATGGGCGCGCAAAAAAAAGCACGATGGTGGGTGGTTGAGAGAGTCGTGTAAATCAAAAGGGGTTATAGATGCGGGAACAAATGGAAATTTGTATTTTGCATGAAGGAGGAACAGAGAATGAATGTCGTTTTGGGACTCATTTTGCACACACATACACACCCCCATGTAGGAGAAGGTGTTGGGGGGGGGCTCCGGGGAAAAATAGCCCCGTAGAAATCTCACTATTTATTCAAAACACCCCTCTTTAGTATTTTCTCTTTTAGCCGATGCTCTTTTTTCACACTCACCCTATTTGTTATTTTTCCATTGGGGGATCCATAAAAAATTCCACTGCAGAAAAATTATTTAGGAATACTGTCAGCAGAATTCATTTGGAGGGTAGATTTTGTTACTACAACATTGTGGACAGTGTTTAATTTAAATGTGAAGGATACTTCGTGGGAATGTCTTAAGAAAAATCTTAAGACATTAGGAAATTTCTACAGAATATCGCAGATAGTCGCACATAGATTTTCCGCAGAATAAAAAATTATACATTATACAGAAGTTCTCAATTAAATTGTTGGTCAGAAGCAGACATTCGTAAAATATCTGAGAAGTTTCCATACTGGATGTTTAATTTCATTTCAAGGAGTTTCCTTGCAATAATAAAATTTTCAATTTTGAAATTTTGTAGTGATTCCATGTATGAATTTCCATCTAAAATTGGAGTATGGGGATTGGCAGAAATAGTGGGTGTGAGAGGAAAGTTTCTGAATTAACAATAAGAGGGTCATATGTGGGTGGGTAAATGGTCAGAAGTGTACTGTTCACTCCCTATTGTTGGTGGCGTATTTAAAACACCTTCTTCGCCCACCCCACCATCGCCCTAACCAAGTGCGACCCAGGGAGAGAGTTAATGCCATGGAAGAGCATAATATGCAAACAGACAGAATGGAGAAAATGTACAAGTTTCTATATTAGAAAATCAATACTAATCAACACGAAATCAACATCTAAAATGCATTTAGCTATGGGTACTACCCAACTACAGACTCGCCTTTTCTCTTTCTCTTCATTAAGGGCTATCTCTTTCCACCACACCCCCTACCCTAAATTTTCTGCTAGTGTATGCTCGTGTGTGTATGTTCTAGGGGCACTGAAGGTGGGTGACTTTGGGTGGTGTTGATAATAGAAGGATGCTATGGTGAATTTCTATGTGGATATCCCCAAAAGGGTGAACATAAGGGAAATTGAGGAACAAATACTTGATTGTAGGTAGTTTATGAATTTCTGCAGAAATTCTGCAGATATTCTGCAGATATTTCGAAGAATTTCTGCGGAAATACTGTAGATAGTCTAAGGAAAATCTCCGGAAATTTGATAGATATGAGAAAGTAGAGGGAATTTTAGGAAACTCTTTATTATATCTGACAAGCTCTACAGAAAGTCTGCAGAAAATCTACAGAAAATCCGCAGAATGTGCGGAAAATGGAAAGATCTCCAGGAATACTATAAATATATCACAGTAATTCTAGTCATTTTGCTAGCTACTGGTAAGCCAAGCCTGGTCGTAATCAAGTGCCCTGAATATCCAAATCCACCAAGCAAATTTATGCCAAGATAACTACCCCCTATGGATATCTCCACTTGGAATACAATACAAAATTTCTCTCTCTTGCACACCAACACAAGCAATTCCCTGCACTAGCCTGTCTCGAGGCAAGTAAGTCTCGAGAGCGAATAAGCTCGTCTGTATGGTGGTCTTTTAATATGTTTAGCTGCTTACACATATAGAAACTTAATAAACCACCCTAGTCTCCCGTTCGCTTAACTCATATCAAGCCATGTGACTCTCGATGCTCTCCTCCACCACCATACCAAACTGTCCGAAGCCCAAAATCCATACACCCAGGGATGAAGGGGTGGACAGAGAAAGAGAGATATGTTCATGAGTTTCATAAGTGCATTGCAAATTACTGATGCAGACTATTTCCTATTCCTATGGCCCTCCCCCTCCCCCTGAGCAACTCTCTGGCTTCTCAGTATTAGCATTTCCCTGGAATCGATAATCAGTTCACCAAACAGCTTAGAATTTTCGTTCATTTCCACACATTATTCTATGCAGACACAAAACGTATGCAGAGATTGAAGATGTGCAAGAATAAGCTACTGGATGTATAACATTGTTAGGTAATGTGCTTGCAAAAAAATTATATACATAGGTTGGAAGTAGGTCAGATGTTCATAAAAAGGATTGTTTTGACATACGTCAAAGTGACAGGAAATATACGTCAAAGTCAGAATGACAGATGTCATTAATCCTTGCAAGACATTCCTGTAAATTTCTCAACTCCAAAATCTCTCCCTGCGGTCGCCCATCAATGAGAAGGAGAATCATAAATCGTGTCTGTTTCCCCATTAGTCATACTGAGTCCATGTGTGCCTTATTTACATGCAAATGAGCTTCATTTTCCTACATTAATGCTCCGTGTTCCTCGTCCACTTTTCCCTTCTCTCCTGGCGAAAGAAGCGGGTGGCGCCCAGGAGGGTGGGGCTCGACAGGAGCAGACTCAGGGAGTGTTTTGAGGCGGAAGATGTTCACCAGTCACTCAAGCTAAGAGATGTACGTCTATCACACGATTGCATAAAGCTCACTAACCAGTGAATCTCATCGCGAGATATATTTTAAATTACAGGGTTGAGCGAAGAATTGGGGATGTCCAAAATAGAAGGGGTTTGCCTTTTTGTCCGGTATTTATAGCAACTCGAAAATAGTTTTACATCAGAAGAAACTATTAATAAAGAATGACGCGTGCGAAAATTATTCTGGGTAAAGAATGTGACGAAAGGACTAAAAATAGTCATCACCTTTTCTAAAAATACATTTTTACTTGTATTTTAGGGCGATATAAAAAGTTTGCCATAATTATAGCACAAATTTTTCGTGTTAAAAATAGAATTTCTATCTCCTTTACTTATTAATGATGTTGAGACATTATAAAATAAATTTATTGGTGCCATAATTATACTATTCATGCTATAATTACTGAGTTGGTGGAAGAGCTTCTTGCAAATCAAATTACAGACTCTTCATGAAGGGGGAAAAATTAGGGGCACTTGAAGAAATCACAGCAAAGCCGTGATGATTCGTGGAAAATCTCTCGAGACTAAAACCGTCCAGTCATCAATTTAATTTCCCCCTCAATTCACGGTGAAATCCTTCAAAGTCTGGAGGGTGAATCCGTCAAAGTGATTTTTTGGCGGGAAACTTCCTTAAATCACCCCATTCCATGGCATTCCAGGGGTTGCATCAGAATGCACATGCGATGGTATTGATTAGATTCTAGGGTGCTGTAGCAGATTTTGCTCTGGTCATCTGCACATGTTTCTTTGTATGCATCGCCCAAGCTGCCTCAGTCACTCAAGGGAGGCCGATAGCCATCCACACAGATTCTCCGATTTCTCTCCCCAAAATGCTACAGCCCGAGCTCTCGGCCTGTATGTGTCGGAGCCGAAATACAAGGATTAGCATTTCTCATTAATGCAGACTGGGGGCTTAATTGGGGCTCACAATGCCACCGTTGCCTCCACCCGGTTGGGGGGGGGAGTTGGTGGCTGGTGTCTGTTTGCTTGTTCACCACTCTGTTCCTTCATGCATTTCTCACAGCACTTCACATGTCACATCCACATCGAGGGTTGCAATCGGGAGAGACATCACTATGGGAGAAAATTATCTCCATGTTCTCCACTTTCTATCCACTCTTCTACTTCCTCATTCTGCCCATGCCTCCCCTAAGCGGGATTCATAAACTCCATCCTAATATCGGAATCGAAGTCATTCCTCATGAAAGACATCTGGCTCAGGAAGAGGAAGGAATCCTTGCTTGCAAATGATGGTGATTGCAAGAGAGATTTCTGTCTATATCAACTAGAGAAATTTTCAAAGAATTCCATGAAGAGATATGGGGGCATTTCGAATAGTCTACAATAATCAAAATCTCAGTTCGATCCATGCGATAGAAGTTAAAATATTCAAAAAATAAAGTTTTATAGTTTTTCAAAATGGCTTCCACCGAGAAAACGATTTTAAACGCTTTTAATTCTTAACGGATAGAAGCGACTTCAAATTTTCTCAGTAAATCTTAAAAAAAAAATCCGTTAACTTTCACGATTACGCCTAAAGGCAATTTAACCTAAATATCGCCTAAAAGTTTATAAATTGCAACTAATTTTTCCTAAAAATCGGCAAATCGTCCCCCAAAACGTTAATAAAGCAATAAGTACTAAAAATCTATTAAGTGACTTACTATTACACGTCCAACATTTGAGCCAAAAATATTTTTCATCCTTACCTAAAAAGAAAAAGAAAAACTCATTTAGTAAAATATATAATTAATTTAATTATTTTTTTTTATATATGACAAACTTTGTTCAATTCTCCCACCACAATTGCATGATTTCCCCTTCTGAAAATTTGCTGTTCTATTTAAGTTTTGTGCATCTGCATTTTCGACTGTTCAGCACCCAAATGTATGAAGTTTAGAGAATTATGTGGGAGTATATGTGGCTAATTTCTAATATATCTGGTGCTGTCTCCACCCACCCATTGCCGAGGAAATGTGTCCATGTCTAAAATTCAGACCATATACCTCCCCAGCCCCTCCAGGCTGCAGTGAATCCCATCCATTAGGGGGTCATCGAACAGCAAAAGAGGATACCACACAAGAGAGAGAGACTGGACACTATACATCCAAATGCATAATGCGAAGTGGTATTAATCAAAATTGCATGCATAATGGTTAACAGTATTCCGGGCTGCTCCTTGCTTGCCAAGGTGCCTCGAATTTCACGAATTCTTCCACGATGGACGGTAGAATTTCTCACTGTCCTGCGAATTGGTGGACGCCCGAATTTTCAATAAGGGAAACACATTGAGGGGGAGGATTGTTGCATAGCAAATTTCAAGGGGGCGTAGGAAGTCTGCGTGGTCTAAAATTTGCATACAGCGAACGTCTGGTGTTTGAAAATAATTACGCTCACAGAATAAATGTTTGGTAATGAGAAATATTTAGTACTTGTACTAAGAAAATGAAAAACTTTTAATTGGAATAGAGCTTTAGTACAAAAAATGTTATATTCTTTAGTACAGAATGCTGTACTAAAAGGAATAATTAATTGACGTCTAATTCTTTTACCTATATATTAATTTATTGGTTTAAATACTAGAAAGAAAATGCATTATATTTAATATTATATTAAAGTCATCCCAATAAAAATAGGTCAAACTCATGACATTTTTCTTCCTTTTCCTCTGCTGTACTTTTACCCAACATTTTCTCCTTTTCTTCGACCATCTCATGCTAGTTCCTTTGTGCAGCTGTATTACATAGAAAATTCAGCAGAATCGTGAATGTGCCGGGAGGGAAAAGTGAAAAGTGAAAGTTGTGTCTGTAACCAGAGCACGAAAGAGATTTTCTCACTGCTCCGAGTATTTTCCAGTGAGATTTTTCCTCATCTCTCTCTTGTAGAATCTTGGGGGGAAATCCTCTTATGTTAAGCGTTTATTTCTTTCCCCAAAAAATTGATTTAACATGTGATGAAAATCATCTCAAAGTGATAATTACTACCCCTTGACCGGTTAATTTTGCAATCATCAGTCGTTGTCGAGAAATGCCTCGAAATGATGATGGCAATTAATTGAAATTGAAGCAATTTACTTGTGAGCATTTGGGGCGGCTCAAAGAAATTATCGAAGGCGAAATCGTCTCAATTGCAGTGTTTTGGTGGCCGCGAAAATTCAACTCCGGCGAGAAGCTCGAAAAATCGACAGATGTACAACAATTAACATTAATCGTCTTTAATTCAATATTCCATACCAATTCACTGTCTCTCTCCCCCCCGCGATACCCTTGCTGGTCGAGCCCCGAAAAAAAGGAACATAATACAATTGTCGAATTGACGAGTGGTTCATGCAATTATAAACCACTTTTCAATGCTGGAGGCCGCCCAAGCAATAAAAATCCCATTGAGATGGGAAGCAGAGTGGAAATTTGTCGATGTAATTTATCAATAATGAAGTTGAAGTCTTTAGTACACAGTTGGAGATTTTCCGACATTCAAACGCCAATTGTTATAGATTTGAGAAGGGGTTGAAAAAGAAGAATCTATTATTTATGTACATATAGTGTGATTTTTCACTCTCTATTATTCATAATGTAAATGAGGTTAGCGAATTTAGGCCACAAATTGATGGATAATTAAAGAAATATTCTGCTAAGAAAAATCGTGACAATTTAAAAAAAAAATCCTTGTTATAGCATTTAAATATTTCAAACACCTGCAAAGAACATCCCTATAATTGAATAATAATAAAAAATGTACAGAAACATGTGTTTAAAAGCACAAGAACTAATTGATAAGCCTTTCAATACTATCAGGTGTTTTTTTCGCACCATTTGCTCAACATTTGTTTATTGAACTGCAAAAAATAGAACGTTTTTACCCGTTTCTGCCTCAATGTGTAAATTATTCAAGACAACATGGATGAACGAAATTTTCTTTTGAAGATTGAGTGACACGTTTTCAGGGCAATTTAGGATGAAGATACTGTAATTAATTATAAACCTTTTCTTTATATGTATTGATATCGATTGATATTCCACCTTCTGTCCATTTGTCACTCCACCACCTTTTAATTTCAATTCCAAATGACAGAGCCGGCGAAAGGAGAAGGCCTGTGTCGGAATAAGAAATGAGAAAAGGGTGGCAATAACACATTTTCACTCCCTAATTATCAGTCCATCAAATGCAAAATTATAGACAATATCATAACATATGCATTAACTCCCTTAAACGCCCTACGCTCAGCCCCTATTTTTGCGCCTGGAATTGAGAATTGAAACTCATTTGATTCTCTCTCATTCAACTGATAGACGCTATTTTTTTTCGCGCGTGTCAATAATAAATAATGTCGTGGGGAAATAAAAGAAATGAGAGGGTTGAGCAAGGCTTGCAATTTCCCACAATTCTTTCCATCAACATCGCCAATGTTCTTGTTGCGGTAATTGAGGATAATTAGTTGAAATTGTGAAAATAGAGAGTTTGAGCTAATTATGAATTTTAAATGTCATACATCATTCACTGTCGCGAGCTCGTATATAACCGTCTTTAGTTTTGTGGTCGATAATGACTTTTTTCCCACCCCCTGCGCCGCCTCCCAAGTCCGTGAAGAATAAATGAGAAAGAAATTACAGACAAAGCGTCCACTTGGCGATAAATGGTGAATATTTGTGATTAAAAATGCAAATTCCACGCTGGATGTGGTGACGACATCCATGAAAAATTCACCCATTTAGCGAATGTGTTGTTGAGCACTGCAACTCCAACGGAAAATACTATGTACACAAGGGAGAGGGATGGGCGGTTTGGGGGCGCGAGAGCATAGGGATGGCGAAAAATCTCACGCCATCCCAGAAGGACGGTATAAAAACCTCAACTAATATATATACTTTATTAATAAGATAAGGGTGGAAATGTTACACTTTTTTGTGTTTCACCCACTAAAAATATATACATACATATTATGTGCCACTTAACATTATCTATTCATGATGGTGAGATTGTGCAGAGTGGAAGCATTTCAAGGTAATTGGAAATCAATAGGGCTTTAAAGGTGTTAATTAGGTGGAAGGGGAGGTATTCCGCCTTGTATCATATATTTAGAGGAAGACTTTTTCTTACACGTCCTTCTTATGCTTATGAGTCAGAGAAGTTAAATGGGTTACTTGTCTGTATGACACGTGAATAAAATTATGGGACATTGAACAGGAAATTCGATTTCTCATTTCAGAAAAAAATGTATTGATGCATAAAACTTAACTTGAAAAACAATAATATCAAATACAACTGGGCATGAGTGGGGCAGATGCGGACAAAATGTAAAATTTTTCACATTGTACAAAAATAGCATTAGAATTCTTTAGAGCCTATGATCTACCTTTGGACATAGGCCGAATAAAACTGTATGATTTTACTGGAAAAGCCATGAAGGTGGTAGTCTGTCAGTACTGCCCCACTTTCCCCTATATTGAAAATTAATAAATGAGTTGGATTGTCAATGTTTGTTATATTTGTCTTACAGCTTTATGGCGCTGTCAGACGTCAACAGTTCAGTCAACAATTTCTTACGGTTGAAAGCTATTTAATGGCA
>CAKKOB020000446.1:0-17914 GCA_918844115.2 Phlebotomus perniciosus | reverse complement strand
ATTTTGTCTCGCAGATATCAATCACGCCACCGAAATCTCTCTTGCTCATTTCTTCAGTGAATCACTTTTGGGATAAAGTTGATGTGTCGTAAAATTTTATGTCCTACCCTAATTGACGTGGTTCTGATGGGGGCGAAGAGGCCGAGAAAAACGGGTCACGGAGAGAGCAACCCCTCGTCAATGAAAGCGATATTTAGTGCGATGGAGGCGCCGGGTGGCAGTGAAGACGCCCAGTTCTTCTTTCCACCCGGTTCCGCCCCACTGGACTTCCTCTCGTGTCGAGAATGCTATGGGAAAAATATGTCTACACGAGCCATCGTCGTTTTGGCGCGTGAATACCCAAGCATATGGGCAGAGGAAGAAAAAAAAGTGAGGCGAGAGATGAGAACGATGGGTTCTCGCCTCTCTCTTAAATGCTGAAATGGCTTATATAAAAGTGTGCAAACGATGAAACGGCGGCCAAAAGGCACGCGACAATTTGTTGACGTAGGTCTTGGGTGAACTCTCGACGGTAGACGTCGGGCGGAAGTGTGTGGCGGAATGTGGAGCTTTCTCCACCCATCCCCAATCTCCGCCACCCACAGGATGCCCGTCGGTGTGAGTGCGTCTGTGTTGGGACTCAGGGGAAAGTGCCTGGGTGAAAGCGAAAAGAGAAAAGTCTCAACCATGGAAGAAAGTGGCGGGGAAAATCCCAACGTGGTGGCTAGGAAGAAAAATCCTCCACCGGATTAGGGGTGACTCACATTGCATGTGATTTCCTTTAACGTGCTTTCCATTTGTGAGAGTTTTTGCCGCCAAATAAGATCTTGTTGGAGAATATTTATATATTTGTTATGTATATCAGTGATATTATTGGCAACCGTTGAAATTGATAATATATCGTTTGTGAGGAAATATTTCAGAAATTTTTGCTTATTTTAGTCGCTAAACAATTTTATGTCGCACAATAGCACCTTGAAAATATTTCTGCATCATCCAAGGGGAGCATATATTGAGTCTATGGTTCTAGCAATAACGAATTATATAAAACGGCCAGGTAGTCATTAGAAGAGTTTTGGAATCAGAGAAATTCCCATAAGGAATTCTTCTGGGAATAACAGCGGAAATTTTCTTGTGAATTCCCAAAGAAATTCCTTGAGGGGATTATTTGATAACTGGCTGTTAAACATTAGTATTTTTATAGGGATTCCCAGGAAATCCTAACAGACTTTTAAAAAAAAAATTGTCCATATGTTCCTCGGAAATCATGGGAAAATTTTTAAAGAATAAGAGGATTTTGCTACGGAGTTCCTGATATAGTTCCTTTGAAATTTTGTTTATAAAAAATTTCCAAGGAATTCTGTCAGGAACTCCGTAGCAAAATCCTTATGGTAAATTTACGAAAAATGATCACAAATAATTCCCTAAATATTGCTGAACACTTTAAATATCCAAAGACATTAAATTCCTTTAGAATATTTGTCCCCTGATATGGTTATAACCTAATTTTTAAACCAAAGGATGCTCATCCCCTCATTTATCTATCCACCCACCACCTCGTGACGCCTTTTGTGGGGTATTTATAGAGATTACCGTCGGGGGCTATTAAATTGTGGCAATGGCGACCCCACAGTCACTCCAACATAACAATCCACCAAAGAGAAAACAATATAATTCTCCACAATGGAAATTCGTGCAGATGCGAATGGGCTCCACTTGCGTCGCTCTCTTCCCCTATCATCGCCAATAAATCTTTATGGGGGGGAGAGAGAACCCCTTTCACCGCCACCCCGCCTGCCAATTGTGTCCGACAATACACACTCCAGAGTGGAGGAGCCAAGGCATTTTTGGCCATGGCGCCCCGCGGGGGAGTCTCTAGGGGACTCGAATTCCAGGCCAAGGTGCGAGGGTGAAAACAACCCCTTTCTTTTAACATCGACCGTCCCAAAGGGACATTTCGCTGTTATTACATATTAATATTTCTCGCATGAGGTGTGGCTGCCCTATTGACTAGCTTCTAGGCCTTTGAGAAGCATTATTAAATTTAAGTGTCTCTACTAAAGAAGTATTTGTCTTGGCTAATTACGTATTTCACTGTTTTCTTTCTATGAACTTCAAGGAAATGTTTCATTTAAACCAACTTTCAAAGATTACAAGTTATAGAAAAAAATCTCCTACAAACACTCATAGTTAATTTGAATAAAAATTCTGTATAAGAGCAATAAAATGAAGATTTATATCTGTTTTTGTATTGTGGCATATACAAGATTATAGTTATTAATGAGATTTCCAACAATGTTTTAATATTCTAATTATGGTTATTTCTCTCTGTACAGCTTCAAGTAAACACAATCGTCTAACTTGGAGAATTATGCGCATAAAAACTTTGAAGAAATCACCACAATGACATTGACACGTGCTTCAAATTTCATATAGGAAAAAATTTTCAACTTTCTTCATTTCAAATGAGTCTCTGCAATATATATTGTAATTGCAGGTATATTTCTCAGCATTTCCAGGAAGTCCGCCAAGACATTTCGGAATCAATAGATTCAATCGGTGAGTCTCTTTTTTCTGGTCAGACGATAAAGGTTTTAGCTGCATGAAGGGTAACATCAAAAGGCATAAGAAGAGCAAATAACAAATAAAAGGTATCGAAGAGGGAGAGAATGTGAGGACGAAAAAAATGGCCACAAAGACTGGAAATTACTTATAATTGCAGTCATCCTAGCCACACACAATTAAGCAATAAAAGTTATAAATTGTATGCTAGTCTCTCATTCTCTGGGCCCATCTCTGTGGTGGTTATTATTATCATCATCGTCATTATACTGTGTATATGTATTTAAATATAGCATCAATTATGTGGATACATTTCAAGAATAAAGTTCGTGACTTTGTTCTCTCTCTCCTCGCCTGGCTTTTTTCTTTGTTGCCGGCATAAGACGGTGGGTTAGAGAGGAGGTGAGTTGTCGCATTAAAAGTGCGTCATAATGAGCTTCAATCAAAATTACAATAATAATTTCTCTCTGGGCCCCATTTCGCCCGTCGCGCACACTCTCGACCAACTTATCACGGCGATGAGGCAAAAACTGGCATAATTAAGTGCCATAAAAGTTCTTGTTGTCGCTCAGTTTGTCATCTAATTGTAGCCCCCCCCCCCATACAAAATGAGCTCATCTCAATTGAACCGAGCATTTCTCTTGGTTATATCTCTAAACACTCGCATTTTTTCCCTACCCCTTCTGGCGACCGAAGAACGGAAGAAACACCAAACTTATGCTAATATTTGGTGTGTCTCTTATAAGCACGGATCTTGGCACTTTGTCGGCTTCCAAATTACCAGCCAAGAGACACAATTTATAGCGCGAAACATCATCGAGATGCTTATCACCGTTTGGGAGAAGATGCCATTTGATGAAGAAAAACGGGGAATTTCTTCAAATTTGAATGTATTAAAGACCGAGAAACACTTTTTACCCTTCCCAAACCCAAAAAATCGTCATATCTTAGGAGATTTCGTCAAAGTTTATTCAAAGAGTCACACAAACTGTGTAAACACGCAGCATCGCGTTATTTATTAGAGATTTTATAGGGAAATGAATGAGAGACTGCAAATCAAGATGAATCTCTTTATTTTACACTTGGAAAAAAGTATGGGGCTTAAAAAACACTTTATGATTTAGTATTGAAATTACCAGATCGTTGACAATTCCAATTTGATGAGAAATTGTAGGAATTTTGCTTAAAAGTAGGCAAATTTGGCAAATTAATGAAAAATACTCCTGAAACTATGCAATTTTTGCAAGAATTTCGCCTAAAAGTAGGCAAACTTACACAGCAATTTAGTATATAAATCGACAAATTGTTATTTTTTCAAAAAATCACATTTGTTTTGCCCAAATTTTAGAAATTTCGAATAACTTCGCCTAAAATTCTGCAATTTCTGATATCTTTTGCTAAAAGTTAACACCTCTTACTCTGAGTATAAATATGAGAAACCGCCTCCAATACAATCCCCTAATCAAATAGCGGATTCCCTAAGGAGTGCTCATTAAAAATAATTTATTTCCTAAATATCCCATGAAGGTGAATTTATCACCTATGCAATATTTCACAAGATCAGCTCTGATTAAAATAGCAAAAGATGCACTTTACAAATACAAACATCATGTTGTATAGAGATAAATTTCCCATCAATTGGCTATAGATGTGAAAAATTTAGTGTTGAGAAAAATCCAGGTAATTTATCGTCAGATATTAAAATATATTTTATTACTCCGACACTTTACAATCCATCCTCATTTTAATGTGCGTTAAAACACGTGTCTGAATGCCTAATAAACCCCAATGGAAATCGCATTTATGAGTACAGGGGATTCTTAGTGACAAATGTAAGAAGATTGAAAGAAAACTCACCGGAAGCGTTCAGAATTGGTTCTTCTTGAGCTTTTTCCACTGTGTCGTTGTTGCAATGTCTCTGATCTTGAGGACTTTTCTAGAAAACTTCTTTTTTAAACGTTCACCAACCTGGGGTCACTCCTTCAAACGAAAAAATCGTGCCTGCAAATGAAGAGGAATTTTTTCTGTGAATATTTTATGTAAGTGCTAAATGTCTTGTTAGGCAATTTAGCTTTCAGGGATGGGCATTTACCATGTCAAAAATACCTTTTAGATGTAAAAAATAATTTATGACATAAATTTAATGGAATTTCCTATTGAAACTTTTCTTTTGGGCTTATCATTTAATGTTAGATTTATTTTATTTTATTTTTCTTAAGATTTTCTAACCATTAGAGAAGAAAGTTTTTTTTTAAAATGTCATCAATTACGTAAACAAATAAAAGGTAAAGAATCCTTGAAAGAATCAGCCCATCTCTGGCCTCTAAAAATTCCACGGATCAGACCTCTAGCTGGAATGCCAGAGAATGAGGTTTCGGTGGGAACGATTGAGCGAAATTAATATTAAAAATCGTGATTTAATTACAATATCTTCATGCAAATGTCAGAAGAGGAGGCTTTAGAAAAGCCAGTGAGACGCGCAGTCACATTAAAATTGAGAAATTGTTACCATTAAACTCTATGGAATTTCTTCTTCATGTCTCGAACGATGTATCAGTTTGGGTTGGGAAGAACAGAAATTCGACAGATGGAGAAATTAATGATTGTCTTGTGAGAGGAGAAGGAATGATCGGGAGGACACGAGCGGGGCAGTGCGGGAAGATGTGTTGTTAGTGAGTCAGCATTAATTGTTTTCTGATTTTATTGGATGATTTGTTGGAATGACTTGAAGCACCAAACAAGAGCAAGACAACAACACCACGAAGACACGAAAGACGATGGAGGCAAAATAATTCCAAATTAATATTAACTCCTAACAGGGTGAACCTCTTCGCTCTCCATGTCCAATTCCTCTAATTCAATTAGTAAATTAGAAATGTGAGAGATGGTGGCCGAGTGTGAGGAAAGGCTTCCAGCCAGCAAGAGATGTTGAAGATGGAAAGAAAAAAATTCCCTCAAGAAATTAAATGATTTCTCCCAGACATCGGCTCTTCGAGTCTTTTTGCGCCCAAAACAATTCAATGGATATGTTGAGGTAGGGAGGCACAAAAATGTTTTTTAAAAGTAAAAAAAAAAATGAGATGCGGTCTTAAGCAGCGATTTTTCTTCTATTTTTCACCATTATTCAATTTCTGATCTTTTTTTTTCTTCTTCCATTCGAATTTGTTTCTCATTTGCCCCGTTCAATCTCATTTAGTGCCACACCCTGTTTCTCTCTCTGTCTGTATCACTATCTTGGAAATTGAACGGCAAAGTACATCATTTACATACACATAAACTCATATGAGCTCACCATCATTTACCATTAAGTATCCAAGGAGGGCGAGTTGGAGTCCTCGCATGGCCCAACAGCGGCATTAAGCGACCGAGACACTTCCTCCGCTTATTAATAAAGATTTAAATTGAAGGGTTATTTAGAAATCACATTTGAACAGTAATTTCTGCATAAATTCTAACTGGGAGAATTATAAATTAGACTTGCAACATTGTCTCCAGGGAAGGGTCGAGACCATGGAACGCTTCCAAGGTACAAAACGTACAAAATGACATGGATTGTGTCTCATTTGCAAGAGTGAGAGAGGAATATTTAGATGAATTCACCATAAAATTTGATTAATGGATAAAAATTGAAATATCGTGTCATTTTTAGAAGAATATTATTCAGGTTAGAGTGAAATATTTGAACTGTTATGAAAATAATTAATCAATAACCGTTTAATTTGAAAATTCAGGCATTTTGATCCTAAGCCACACTATCAAATTAGCTTCAAATATTTCTACAACATGATTTTTTTTTAATTAAGAAGAAGCCTCAAGCATTTAACCTATAGATCCATGGTTCAGTAAACTTAAAGCCAGTTATAAACTTTGAATCAGCCTTAAGTTTACATCAGCCTTAAGTTTTAAGCCAGCCTTAAGCTTAAAGCCAACCATAAGACTGGCTTAAGACAAAGCCAGAGACAAAGCCAGTCTTAAGGCTTATTTTTATTTAAAATATTCCTAAATAATTGTTCCGCTTTTTCAAGATGAAACAACTGAAAAAATTGTATAACACTTTTTATCTAAAAGGAAAGCAATTATTGCTTTATTTGGGAAAGCAAAAACTCAAGAATAGTAAAGAAAACTTGTGATACGTTTGTTATACGTTTTAGCAAAACTAAAACTTTGGTTAAACTATTATAAATTATGTTTTAATGAAATAAGAATAACACTTTTTTGAGCCTAAAAAATAAATAATCGAGTATAACAGTTTTGATCTACAAATTAAGCCTCAATCAAATAAATTAATTTACTATTATATTATACAAATAATGAAAACTGTTATACTCGAATGTATATTAGCTATTGTCATCTGTTTTACCTACATAGTAAATTACATTATAGGTAATCAATAAATTATCCATTTTGCGATCTTCTTTATATCCATTAAGCATTTAAAGTTGTACTATTTCGATTTATTGGATTTATTGGATTTATTATACTACTCTATCACTATCACCAATAAAAATGGTGATACTTTTCTGGTGATACCATTTCAAACATCCTCTTCAATCAAGACACTAAAATTCCAATCAATTGCTATCTTCCGACGTATTCTCTATCTCCCAAGTTTAATATTTACAATGTCTTTTATAGATTATGAGAGGCTGTTTCCATATATTATATATTGCGGGGACCCTCTTTCACAATTTTTTTTGTCAAAAGAAGAGGGAAGAAATTTCCGTCTGAGAGTCTGTTTACTCACCACAAAGTCTGGCCGAAAGATGTCTTTGAGATTTTGCAGGTAAATTTTCAGTGTATGTTTAATTATTGCTGCATTCTGGTGATGAAACTATGTATGTATGTAACCATCGGAATGGCATCTGATCTTGAGTGATTGTCTCATTGAATATGTGGCCAAAGTGATGCTTCCATGACTACGTATTAGATGTGCATTAGACGTGAGTGAGATGGATCTTGAGAAGAGATGTTCTCCTCAACAAGACGACTGTAATGATATGAGGGGAGGCGGAGATCTTGGCCAGGAGACCACATACCAGCGACTGAACTAAATCATAATTAATTATCTTGTCTCTAATTCAAAACGTGAGCACAACCGCCTCTGCCTCCACTCGACTGTCGCGTCCCGAAGTCACAGTTCTTGTTTATCTCCCATCATCCCTCGGCCACTTCTTCTATACCTTCTTTTCCTCCTCACCCTCTTGAGTTACTTCTCAATTCATTTCACACATTTTTTCTTTCTTTTCGAAGAGCTCTCTTTAATGGGACACCAAATGTGTGATCGAGAAATGGATTGTTCAACACCTCCCGCCATCGTAACATTTTCTGCAAAAGCCATCGGGCTGAGGCAAACTGTTTCAACTTCACGGGTTTTACCGGTTTTTCTTTCGCACTGGCCATCATCGTAAAGAATTTTTATTGGGAATTTTATGCATAAACCAGAAATAATTAAATATTTTTACATTTGCCATCGCGTCTTTATTTTCGGCCTCTCTTCTGCAAAGTGGTCTTTATTTTAGCAAAATCTCTCTTATCTAAATGGATTTGAAGGGCATTTATTGAGTTTTACAAATTCAACCTCAATATTTTGAAACTTTTGAGCACATCGAATGTTTTTCCGTTTTAACACTTAAAGATGATTTCTGGAGGTTTTACTAACTTTGATTTCAATCTTGGTAAAAAAAATCCGAAAAATCCCACTCATTTTCAACGACGATGTGTTAATTTTGAGGTTATGTACGTCAAATTGAGATTATATGTCAAACTAAGACGTTTCAATTGTCATTAATGTCATTCAAATTGTCATAAAACGTCAAACTCAACCGTTTTCATGCTCTCTTGGCAATACTGGCCATAATTTTTTGGTATACATTTGTCTGAGACCCGTAAAATTTACACACCATCTTGGATGAATGAAAAGATTGTTAATGATTTTCACCAAACGAGATGTCACGCGGCGCTTCTCAGCTCCGTCAGCCAAAGGAATCGTCAACTTATGGCCAAGAATATTGAGAGAAAATTGTGCTGTTGCGGAGACATTAAGGTGGAGGGCAATAAAAATGGTTGAAAAAGAAGTAGATGGAAAAAGGTGTGTTTTGTATCGCGATTTAAATTAATTCTGATCGAATGCTCAACGGTAGATTAAATCCGTGACACTGATGATTCATTAATACAATGAAAATCACGAATTTCGAAACTCTATGGTGGACTTTTTTTATAATATCTCCACCTCTCTCTCTGCGTTTCTATTTATTAATTTACTATCTTGGCTAAATAAACAAATGTGCCCCGGGAGTGAGTGAGACAGGAGAGACACGCGGGAATCAAATTAAATTTGGTATTAATCATTCAGACATTAGAGGAAGGCCCATTAGACGGAAGAAAAGTCATAAGAGATGAAATAAAAAAGTCGAATTGAGAGGAGTGAAAGATTAAATTAAACCAATAAAAGGAGATGAGGCGAATTTCAAGTGCCTATCTCTTTTTGCCTTGCCCCAAAACATATTATAACATCCGAAGCAAAGTCTCAGAAAATGAATTATTGTTTGCTATATGGTTGGAATAGAGAGAAAATTTCATTTATAGTGCAATTATGTAAAAGACTTCAATCTCAAACTCACACTCCCTTTCCCAAAACTCTGAAAACCATAATTAAATTTCAGAGGCCATAAATTTGCTTCCGATCGTGAAATATCAGGTCCTCATATACCCATTCCAATTGGCAAAAGTAACATAAACAACCCGAAAATTCACTCCTGCCGATCGATTTGGGTTGTTAAAATTTAGCATTGGAGGGAAAGATTAGAGCAAATTTCACCCTCTGTCTTGCACATCTTCCTTATGCACCCCGATTCCTAGGGAAACTGTCTCTCTCTCATGTATTGTATCGATTGGGAATTTCGAATTTCTGAGTATAATTGTGTTTCGAGATGAAATGCTGGGATTTGCCCAAGGGTGCTTATTTATTCAACATGAAGACCGGATGAGATTTTGTAACATTGCAAAGAAAAGCGGTTGGGATTTGAATTTAAATGTTCTCGCACGTCAGATTGAAGGTGTCAGATAAACTGTTGAATTTTTATTTAACTGTCAAAATAAAACATATTTTCTATCAAATGTGTCTGTTTAAACATAAGTAACGGCAAAATTTCAAACTCTTGTCAAACAGTTTGTTAGAAATCTATCAAGTTGACGTTTAATTATCTGTCAAAATATTTGACAATCAAATAGGTAAAACGCACTGAAAGTGACATAAGATATTTTTGAATTCAAATACCTTCTGTAACTGTCAAATAACCGCCAAATCATGTATTCCAATTGCAATACGCGAAAATTCTCACTCTCATGTTATCTCGGATCTACTTTATTATAATTATAGAAGCCAACCTTTTATATCAATGTACAGGAAATTTCTTTGACCTTTTTTTATTCATTCCTTGTGGACGCCACACCCTCTTGAAGAATTTTTCCACCACTTCTGCTCCCACTTTTATTTGTACTTATTCACTGTAAAATTATTGTTTCACTTTGTAATTCAATTTGAGCCTCTCTGCCAACGCTCCCGCTCCTCTTTGCCAGCTGGTTTTTTTTTCTTTTTGTCCTCCGCTTGTCAGTATTTCAATTGTAATATGTTATAAATACAAAATTCTTGCTACTTAAATATTCACAGCGCGATTTGAACCCGCATTAACTTGGTGGCTCATTGTTGGCCGGAGAGTCTTTCACTTTGCGGCGGGTGGAAGTAAATTGAATTAACCCATTAGTTTGTGATTTCAATTTCCATAATTATATGGCTTCTTGCATATATGTCCCTTGCCCTCTCCCATCTTTCTCTCTCTCTAATGAAAATCTCGTCAATTTGAAACAATTCCGGCGCGCGTGAGTGTAAGATTTTGTGGTCCGTCGCGGACCTTTTGTACAAACAATGTTTGTCAAAAAATTTCTCTCTCTCTCAATGTCCAAAAGTCTCTTGTGTGGGGAATATCTGAGCACATTTTATAGAGTGTGTAACAATAAAATCATGCTGAAGGCGATGAATCTAAATTGATATTAATGAAATTGTGGCAGAGTCGAAGAGTTACAGCAAGTGACATAGATACAAAAACATCACAAATAGAATTTTAACGCACCACCTCGCGCGTCCCTCGCTCATTTTCATAATTATTTTCACTCGACAATAACACATCCAAAAAAAAATCTTCACAGCATTGAGTGGGTTCAGTGGAAAATTTCTAATACACTCAATTTGCGAGAAGAAATTTTCGAAGATTTCTTTCAAGAAAATTTATGAGTTCATTGCTGGGGACATCCAATAAATTGAAGAAGAAGCACCAGTGACGGGTTTTATTGAATTAGCAACTAATGAGGCCTCAAAAGAAACATTTCACATTTCATCGCGTCACATCATTATGATGGACGAGTAGGTTGAACTATTTGCAATCGAATGGAAAGAGACTTCCTATAGAGAGAGTTATGAACCCTAATTCCAGGATATTGGGGTTTTTCAATTTTCTCAATTTTCCAGGTATTTTTTCCAAAATTCCTGAAAATTTAAACATTTTTGTGTATAACAAACAATTCAGAGAATTGTTGAATTGTTTTTCCAAAAAAGTATTCATAAAATTTCCGGGAATCCTTGAGCTTCCCAGAACTCGAAAATATAGAAATTTAAACTCTGAAATTCCTGTGAGAAGTTATGGGTTAAAGGTTCACCCATTGAATTCTTGATCACTCCCCAAGTTTATAATGATTTTACGGATTTTACAATCTAATTTATGGAGTCTTCAAATTTAAAATAATAAAAAATATATAGGGTATAATCTTTAGTACTTCAGAAAATATGTACCGGGTGTACCGGTATAATTCATAAAAAAAAGTGATTTAGATTTTTCTTGCCCAATTTTCTTGCCAATTTTGGATTTTAGAACAGGAATTTTAGATACTGGAACTTCACGTTCAACAAACGTTTGGAATTGTTTCTTTAAGCCATGATTTCTTTAGAGTAAATTAAAAAAAAAGAAATTGAGTCAAAGATTCAAATATGGTTCCAGAATGTATTTTAATCTTAGAAAATTGCTTTACAATATGTTTTTTTTAATGTTTTATATGATCTTTGCAATAATTTTACATTTTTGAAATTATATTTTGAATTTTGTTTTTGAACCTTAGTTCTTGAATAGATTTTCATTAAGGATTTTGACGTTCAACATGCGTTTAAAAATGTTTTTAAGACAAGATTAAAGTTCAGTCACATAAAATAATGGAATTGAATCAAAGATCCAAATTCTGATACAGAAGGTTTCCAGGTCCAAAAGTCCTGAATCAAAAATTTCTTTAAATCTACTTTCGGGCTCTCTTCGCAAATTCCCCGAAAACTGATCAAAAGAACTTACTTTTCATCAAGAATACCACAAAATAATCAACAATGGTTATTTTCTATGCCACATAACATGCCTCTTATTCTTTCTTGACTATCTCAGTGTTGGTGTTTAAAAATAGTTTAAATGTAACTCTTGCAGTTGTGAACCACTTTAATAAATTATTATTCATCTCAATTGATCAAATTACGAAGCAAATCGTCGTGGTTTTGTTATACTACAAACAATTGTGGTCTCTTCACCCAATGGCTCGCCATGGAGAGTCCCAATGAGTATGTTACTAAATATAAAATCCACCACACATACAAACGAAAATTGAATTCAATTGGAAGGTACAGGGTGACTTTGAAGACTCCCGAGTAGGGCTTCTTTGGCACATCTGGCGGTGGATGTTTTCCGCCACGTGCCATCCTGTGGTGTTTTCATTGAGAAAAGTTTGGCGCGCGCGAAAATGCGGGGAAAATTAGCGGGAAACTCTCAACACAAAAGTGCCTTCTTCCTGGGACTCAATGAGGCGGTTTTGCACAGGAATTCGCGGGAAAATTAAGCTATTTCGGACTTGAAATGAGGTTATGGAAGTTCTTAGATTTTAAATTTTATTTTTTATTCTCTTTAACTCACCTATTCTTTGAGATTTTGCAGGATTTTTGTCAAAAGTCAATTTTACACTTTTACTTTAATTTATAGTTATTCACAGTTTGTCACTTTTTAAATTAAACACGAATTACTTAACGTTATTTCCTAACCTCACTTAATTTTAAAATGTTTTCAACTGTTCCTGTTTTCAATTCTTTCTAATAAGAACTAAATAAAAAGAGACAGATTTTCTACCGTCAATTGCGATTAACTTTTTTTTTTTGCATAAAGTCCGTTCCAATCCGGCTGTTTTTCTCTTCTCTCATTAATCTCGATTAACTTTTTTGTAACAAATTTGCTTTTTGGAATGTCTTTTATGCGGTTTCCACGGTTTCCCTCCAAAAATTCTCCGCTAGACTTCCTTGTGTTCGCCACTCAAACTGGGCAATTGATATCAATTCGAAGTGGAGAAAAGCAATAAGCACAACCACACCAAATGATGAAAATTAATTTTAATTAATCAATAATAATCTTCAATAAAGATTCGTCCATTTGAGAGCCACCATTTGGTTGGCTCTTTAATTTGTCTGCAAATTTACACAGAGACACTTGGGATGGTATTTTTCCTCTCATTCACTAACTTGGTTAATTGAATAATTAAAAGTGATTTCTGTTTTGGGAAAATTCAATAAAACACCAGAGACACTTTTCACGAGACTCTCACTGACCGGCTAATTTGTCCCGGAAAAATCACTGTCTTATAGTCAAAAGATATTCACTGGGTGTTAATTCACCAAAGTAGCCAAAAATTCGCATATGGCATCGCGTGGAATATCTGTACAGCATATGGGCAAAAACATCCACACCGTGAGACAAGGCGTCGTTAACTGATTCACGCGAATTGTACAATTGGTGTCTGAGGGGATCACTTACGCACACTTGCGCGCCATCTATATGTGTGCGAGAGTGTATTATGACAACAGTGAAAAAAAACACACGTCACATGCCAAAGAGTGTGTATTTCAAGCTATTATTGCGCGTTGCTCTTAATACAAATCAACCCAATAGGCATACGACCGCACCGTTCTAACGCCCGAGTGAGAGGGAGAGGGACAATCATGCGCAGCGAATGCACTTGTAGGCCATCTCACTCATAGACACCGCGTGTAGTTGTAGCTCCACTTTGCATACTCCTAGCGCCCCCACACACACATTTTCAGCTCCGATGACTCTCCATAAGACACTATGCTAGAGCGAGAGAGACGAACAATAACCCCAAAGATCTGTTAAAGAGTAACAGAGACAGCACTACTCGGTATCGTCTCGTGTAAGCACGAGTGAGATACGAACACTTTCGCACTTCAAATCACACAATTGAATTAATTAGTCATCTATCTCTCTCTTACTCACTCACCTTAATGTACTAAGGCTCCATCTCGTGGCATCCTGTATCCATCTCCCTCTAACTCATGGTTAAACACTCACCATCTCACTCTTTCAGAAGTGGGATGGTGAGATGTCTGTCTCATTTGGTGCACGTGCATCAAAGTGTCTCCCCATTTCGGCTACCTTGCACGTTGTCAACGCAAGAAGTCGTAGGCCCTCTCACTCTGACATGTGTCTCAAGGAGGGTGGAGAGGTAAAGACTCACACAGAAAAGCACGAGAGTTTGTTGATTGCCGGTGGAGTTGGATTGCGATTGGCGCGAGTTTGCGCGTTTCAATTGGCATTTGTGGCGACGTCCAGTGTGAGGGAGAATGCATTGACAATGTCACGGAGTGCATTCTAATTCTTTTGTCGCCTTTGGGTCACGAGAACCCTCAAAAAGAAAGGTCAAGATATTGAGAGGAAAATAAAAGAATAGATCAGGATCAATTGCATGGCTACAGAGGGGGTTAGGACGATTTTTGATTGATGTAGCAAATTGATAAAACAAAAATTGTTATAAATTGAGAAATAAAACATTAGAATACCTGAATTTTTCATCCCTAGAACTCTTAAAACCTAAAGTGATCAAATGTCATTATCTGTCAAATAAGATCCGTTAAGGGTTTAAATCACAGAGTTATCATTTAAGTTGGTCTGCGTTTTTGTAACACAGAAATTGATATTGGTAAAAAATGCCAAATCAAATTACATTTAAAACATTTAGCGTTTTTTTTACCAGTGCAATATTTTTATGTTTTAGGAAAAATCTCTTTTTTAATGCCCATTGTGCCCATTAGATACACTTAAGAAAAATAATAAAAAATGAACGAAAAACATTCTTATAAAGAAAGATTGCATTTCAAAGTGCAATATATCTCTCTACAACCTCTAATTATATGTTTTAACCTCTACAAATTAGTGCAAAATTTTATTACGTACACCGAACAATTAAATCAACAGATCTTTTCATGCACTTACAAAGCCCTGATTCACGAATAAAGAAGCCACAAATAGCCTAATCAAACGTATTTTTAACAGATTCTCAAGATCACAACTCGGAGATTTTCATTCACAAATCCGAGCTCGGAATTCAAGATCGCTGCATTAATGTTATCGCGGAAAGATCTGATAGCATTAATGCATTAGAGGTGCGTGTATTAAGTCATGATAGATATTAAGCTTATATAGAGTTTTGATGCGGTACTTGAGATGTTAAGATAAGATTGGTTTGCGTGAATCTATCGGATTTTCTAAATTGTCTTATCCTTGGGCATTGTGTTAATCGAATTGCCCAGATGCGTGAATTGGTTAAGGTATTTTCTTGGCTGGGTTTTGAAGAGGAAATTTTCTGCTGGTAGAAATTGAGCAATTTCAACTAAAAGAAAAGCATGTAGGTAATTTCTGGTAAACAGGAAGAAAAAATAAGAGAATTTCCTCTGGATTTTCACCCAAAGAACATGAAAATGTTCGTCCATTCATCACTCTGGGAGGCATGAGTGGCTTGTATACTGAGATATTAATCAGGCAGAATTTATTATGCAAATACAACCCCTTAAATATGCATCCCTGCTGATTTTGCATTCAGACAATTTTTTTTAACCAATTGTACATTAACTCTCATGTGCAGTCGTTGAATTTTCCACGACTGGAAAGTCGATGGAAGAAGGTCTAACCGACCACATATAGACACCAAGTGAGAGGTTGAAAACCCGTCAATCACCCCTCTTTTTGTTTGAAAAAAAAGTACCCATGAGTGAGATTTTAACTTGAAATCCACTTCATTGTGAATTAATCGAAGTTAGTAATTTCATGCAAATGAAATATTCCCATTTTTGTTCTCCCTCTCCGACGTCATGGGATTTTAATCCCTTATTTTTCCTTTTCAAACAATCACGATTTCCAGAGAATAAAAATCAAATTATTGGGTTTAAGAGACTTCCATGGTGATTTCCCTTCATTAAAATGTCTCCCCATCACACTTTTACATTGGCCAAAAGTTTTATTTATCATTAAATTTATATATCTTTTATCAGAGATTTTGAGAGTCCTAAATTGAACGTTTATATTAAAAAAAAATATTTATTTTCCGGATAAAATCACCCATGTTTGAGAACCACTGTTGGGCAGCTCATTTCGAGGGGAAAATAACTAATAATTATATCTTTTTAGTGCTCTAACTCGTTCCTAGTGCATCCGTGAAGAGCAATATTGCAACCGATTGTCAAATGGAAGCTCTTCAACATTTTCTGCGCATTCTTTCCTAATCTTTCTTTTATCTTACCTTTGTCTGCGAATAATTCGAAAAAAAAACTTTAAAATAAGTTCGAGCAATACGCAAAGTCTCTTCTCTTTTTCTTTTTACCCTCTTCCTCAAACCTAAGATCAAGCAATGTTAAGTGGGAAAAAAATCATTCCAAGGATGAAGGATTTTTTTCCATTTCCATTGTTGATCAAACGATAAAACGTCTGCGAAGCGAGAGGGGTTCATGATGATTCGTCGGATTGATATGAGAGAGAGATAATATTTAATGAAAGGGTTGAAAATTATGTTACTTGTGCTGAAACTGTCGATTATGTGCGACGGACGATGAGGGTCATTCTCCTGGATATATATGTTATGTTAATAAATTTGCACGCAGAAAAGGGGGAATATTTTGGAGAGATATATCTTTTGTCCCAAAGTATCTTTGTGTATGTGTAACACTAGAAATTTGGCTGGTAAACAAGAAGTGAAAGAAATCGATAGAGGAAATTATAATGTGGAGGAGAAATGTATAACCCTTTTACAGCAACTCCGATGGGGGGATTAAATTCATGGCGACACCCTCGGCAAGTCATCGAGAATTCTGCCACAACTGTGCTGGTGGTGGTTCAAATGACAGAATTAAATTATACTCAGAGAAATCGGACAGAACCACCCGACCACCCACTCATTTTGCACAACCCATGCCACCCCCCTGCCTCCCCAACCCAGACAATTGGATCGCCCACTTTCTCAGCACATTCCACCCCATTCAGCACGGCACATTAGCATATTCTAATTTCATATAACTCGCCCGAATTTGAATATAATTAATTAATTAAAATAGATTTACAATTCTGCTGCGGTCGAGACATACACAAGCCCCGCACTCCAAACCCTGTTGGCCTTCAATGGGAGGGAGCGCAGCCCCAGGAAAATACTAAGAGACGAACCAGCGAAATTACAATTGTGCTGATTTTAATACTTCACCCCTTTCCGTGAAGAGAAGAGGACAATGTCGTTCAGCAATTTGTTTGATATGGAAATGCAACCATGGACACTAAAGCTTGTCAAAGATTAAAGTATTAGCGATCGAGTTTAATTTCGCCACTTGATCGATTTTAAACTTGGTTGTAAAGCTTTTAGCAATTATCTTAAGTATTACGCATCAATTTCGCAGTAAATAATTTATTTCTTTTGGAATACACGAAAGCCTAATGTATACCGAATTCTTCTAGATTATAAGTTTAGTGTTTGCTAATATCATAAGTTGAAGGAACTTAATGTTTTGAGAATTCTAAGGCTTCAGAGAAAAATTGTACTATGCCTTTACTTGTGATTTTACTAGAAACTGAGCATTTTTTCAGTAAAACTAGACGAGTTTTTATAGGAAAACTGAACGTGTTTTTATTGACAAAATAGACGAGTTTTTATAGGAAAACTAGACCATTTTTTTATAGGAAAACTAGTCGAGTTATTACAGGAATATTAGACCAGTTTTTATAGGAAAACTAGACGAGTTTTTATAGGAAAACTGAACTTGTTTTTATGGGAAAACTAGTCGGAATTTTTAGGAAAATAAGACGAGTTTTTATTTGAAAAATAAACGATTTTTTATAGGAAAACTATAGACGAGTTATTACAGGAATATTAGACGAGTTTTTATAGGAAAACTAGGACGAGTTTTTAAAGGAAAACTAGACGAGTTTTTATAGGAAAACTATACGAGTTTTTATAGGAAAACTGAACT
>CAKKOB020000445.1:38727-51750 GCA_918844115.2 Phlebotomus perniciosus | reverse complement strand
TTTTACTTTCCTTTCTCTTTTCTAAAAATTCAAATCAAAAAATGACGCACTAACCTATTCCAATGATCTTTTTCATGGAACTCAAGAGTAGACTAAAATTCTAAGACCATTTCAACAGAATTCAATAATTCAGTTCATCTTCGTTTGTCCATTCTTTTAAGGCACCTCAATGGATTGAGTGCCATCGAGTGTCTTAGGAATGCCAACAGATGGGAAATTGGAGTGTTGTTGAGAGAAGCCCGAAGGCCTGAATGACCAGAAAAGAATCTCAACATCTTGTGGACGCTTCATTTTTTGGGATGGAGGATTTCTTTCAAGGGACACTGATCTTAATTTATTCACTTCACATTCATCTTCATTTGACTGTCGGAGCGAGATTGTCTTCAATCGATGATGAATATCACGGAGCTGCAAGAGGCGATAAATTTGGATCTGGAAGATATTCCCTAAAATAAATATCACACGTCATGATTTATATTGTTCCTTCTCCTATAAAAATCATTCAACAGACTATCTTTTGCCGTGAGCCACGGGAAGCCCCGAAGCACTCAATGGGAGCGGGAAAATGTGCCAAAGAGACCTCAATATTTTGTCGCCCCATATTCATAACATCATAAATATTTTGTCTAACATCACACAGACACGCGGGAAAGAATGGCTGAGGCTTTGGGCAAAAAAGGATCATCATTGTCTCCCGTCCAGGTAGGTTTGCGAGCCATGACAATTGATTTGGTGGAAGGAGAAAAGGTGATCGCCAGAGTGATGTTATTTATGGGGTTTGGATGGCTCTCTCTGCCCCACATATTCATATTTGATACACTTCTTACCCTCGAATCATCGCAAGGAGTCCCTTCTCATACCCTCATTGTCCCTGCCTCGGTCCCATTCACCGACAATCTGTTTGTTGGTCAACAGCCAATTGTTGCCCGGGATAGAGGGGTTGGAAAAATGATACCATCGAGGCACTTTTCCTCAGCACAGGACCCTGATTGACACAGAACCACTCGAATATACCTAGTTGAACATTAACATGATAAACAGATTTAAAGTCTTCACGGTGCCACATTTACTACAATAAAATGTCAAAGACGTGTCATTAATCTTCACGCAAGAGACCAACTTTTGCACTTTTTTACCCAACCATCCTCTTCTTATGTTCCCGAATCTCGAACAGGGAGAAGAATTCCCTGACACTGTATGTACTTTTCTTTTCTTCCTTCTGTCAATTGTGATACAACATGCCATTGAATTTCCCACAATGGAGCATTTCTTCAAGAACAATCCATGACTCTCGCTCCCTTCAATCTCTCTAAACTCCTTTTGCTTTTCTATTTCACGTCAGGGATTGACTTTACTGCAAGAGGTCTGTGAAATTAGCTCAAACAGTGATATTCAAGATAAATTCGATTAGGAGATTTTTTTAATTTAATAGGATATCAAGAATAGTCTTAAACAGAAGTTAACGACCAAGACTTAGCTCCAACGGTGTTTCTTTTAAAGGAGAAATGATCAAAATAGATAGATTACTAATGGAGATAGAGCTCGGTCTATATACTAACTTTGACCCTCTATACCTACCTCGGGTCTCAATCTTCTTTTTGCGGTGGTCCGACAAAGTTTAAAGATTTGAAAATCTTGCAGGACCTTCCAATGACTATTCAAAAAATGCTATGAATTCTCGACCGAAGTGTTGATCTAAACTACAGCATGTTAAGAGAACTTCTTCCTTGCCATAGAAGCTGAGTTATTCAGAAAATAATATTTTGAGGTTTTTCAAAATGGTGATTCGGATTGGGGATCAATTAGATCTAATATCGCCATTCTATAAATCTGCATGTCAATATCTCTCATCTTTTACTTAAAATAAACCGTTGTAATAACAGACGGACGACCGGTCATCCAGAAAACTCATTTTTAACACATTCTTAACCCATATCAAAATATGAACTAAAGTCAAGGAGAAAATGTTATGGTTAGAAGTAAGTATTTTGCACTTGAATTGAAGTGCGAGCAAAACTAAAGAATGAATAATCGTAGCAACGACTAACAAATTTAGCGAACGAATAATCAAAGCAATGACGAACAAATTTAGCGAACGAATAATCGAAGCAACGACGAACAAACTTTAATGAACGAATAATCGAAGCAACGACTAACAAATTTAGCGAACGAATAATCGAAGCAACGATGAACAAAAACTTAGCGAACAAACATTCGAAGCAACGACGAACAAATTTAACGAACGAATAATCAAAGAAACGACAAACAAACGTGGCGAACAAATCTAAAGCCTTTAAAATTTTTATTGGACTCCTAGAGTTAAGTATTTTCAAAGCAATGTGCTTGTTTTTTTGGACATGAATTCGTTTAATATTTCTTTTGTTAAAAATTTTGAGAGCTTTTACAGTACTTTTTCTGTTTTTTTTTAGAAAGTGTAGGGATAGAAAATAAAATTAATAAGATGAAAGCTCTTCACAGCTTTTGAAGAGCAGGAAGTGCATTTTTTTAACCCCCCTTACCCATGGTCTTTAGTCAATTAGAGACTATTATGACCACAAAATCTAGCCGGAAGTGCATATCGGGGAACTTTCATTCAAAATGTCGAGATACTGAATGTGGTGTACGCTTCTCTGATTTAAATATCGCCTCTTGCCTCAATTTATTCTTTACTTTCCCTAATTTCCCTAAATCAATCCGTTAGTCACAAATTTATGCTTCGGAACGTTCGGAACTATCAATTTCATATGGGAATTTGGTTGTCCTGAAAGCTTAATTCATTTGAAAAATTTTAAATTCATCTCAAGTTCATAAACATTTTAAAGAATTTTCAGCTTTAATTTTTGATATACACTCCTAACGAACTACATACATGTTTAAATCCAAAACCACTATATTTCTTGTTGGAAAAGTTAGAGGTCGCTTTATCCAAGACACATTATGCCGTCTTTCGCCACTTAAGCCAACCTTCCCACCATCAGACATTTTGGCGGGAAACCAAATCGAGCACGTGGCTTATAGGAGAGAATCCAATTGACCGAAACGAACCTTTACTAAATTACAGGTAATTTATTGATTGGTTAATCAGTAAATTGCCGGTGGGTGGATCGATGTGTTGAGCTGATAAGACTCTATTATATCATCGGTGACAATTGTTACTCAATGGGGCGGTACCCAGAAATACCTGAGAGTTATGGAAATTCAGAAGATTGACATAAACTCCGATGTTTGCGCAGTTTGATGAGTAGTTCAATGTTTGAAGGACTGCCATGTATTTTGTGTGTTGACAAACAAACAATTACCTTGTCAATCATGCGAAAGAGTGTCTTTTGAGCTTCCTCCGCGTCCACGTGTTGCGTGGCGGGAAAAACTGAATGGGGGGCTCTCTCGGTCTACCCGGCGTCTCTCTCGGGGATTTATATGCTCTCGCGTGTGCGTCGTCTTGAGAGTGAGAGAGTTTTTGGGGGAGTAATGTGGAAAGTTTGCGTTCAGTTGAACGGTGGAAAACGAACACACCGGATGCTCTGGTGGCGCAATAAGACCTTTCCTTCATGCCACGCGCGTCTTATGAAGATCGGATATACAGTGTGGCTCACGAGAGGTGCGTGAAGCCTTCAGTGTGCGTCGCGACGTCAAAGTGACGAGTTGTGCTGTGCAAGATCACCGGGATTTATTCAGTGAGGTGGCGTTTTTTCTTACTTGCTCTGGCAGTGATAAATCATTGCAGGAATTAATCCTTGCAGTGGGTGTCACATGTGGCATTCCCATTATTGCTAAATGATGGTCATCTTGGTGCAATTTTTTTTATTAAATGTATCAAGAATCACGAAGGCGTGATTCTTTTAAATCGACGACGGAATTATTTTTGTGTTGAAGCGGATAAAGCTAAAAATATTTTTCATATATAAGCGCGAGATCACCAACACTCTTGTGGAAAAGTGTCGAAAATTCGCGCAAAATTTTCACACCGCGCCACTTTGAAAATGTTGCCATCTCAATAGATGAAAGTGCAGAAAAGTTATGAGACTTACCATAAGGCCAGCAGAGCTTATGGGATTTGTGATTCTTAAGGAAAGTGATAAGAATATCGAGAAATAAAAATCTTGGAGTGAAAATGGATAATAGCAATAATATCATAATTATTAAAATTCTTGTCTATTAGAAAAGAAAATTATTTATCTGAGTGACTTGCGACTATCGCCGTCTTAGCATTGTTTTCATACCTTCACGACAAATTCTAGAAACTCCTATTTTGTACCTTCAAGATGCATAAATTCAAGAATAGAATATTCTGATTGATTCTCACAAGATTTAGAAAGCTTTTACACATATTGCACTTTTTAACTATTTTTTCTACGCATAAATTAAATATCCTATGTCATTAGAATTCTCAGACTTTCTACTTTCAAAACCAGATACTTTCAGAATCTATTTAGTACTTTTTTGAAAAATCCTTTTAATCAGACAGAACTTAATCGAGATTTGGATTAAATGTATCTCATTTTGGGATTAATGTTAGAATAAAGAATAATTAATTTTATAACAAAATCGTATATTATAATAATGAAACTCGTAACTTTCCACCATATCTCGCCGCTTAGAACACTGTAGCTGTGAATTTGAATGAGTAAAAGTTAAATTTTTAACGCTCGATGGATCACCTCAGAGATTAAGAGTGTGATTTCCAGAGCGAAGTAAAGGAAAACATATCTTTCGCATTTTTTTCCTTCCATTTCACTTGTGCATTAATTGAGCCCACAATTTATGCTAAAAAGTTTCTCAAAGTCCCCCACCCTCACCGAAAATGGTCTATTTTATATTGAATTTTGGTGATTTTTCGAGGTCAATCTCACGTTCTCCAGTTTCCAAACTGCGGCAAAAAAACTTTTCTCCGGAACTTTAGGAAATTTAATAACATCGCAATACACTGCTGGTATTCTCTTTTTTTTTAATAAGTCAACACAGTTCTGCAAAAAGTCGCACAGCAAATAGAAACTGTCTCTTATCATCTCTTCACACAGACGCTAATTCCGCTTGAACTTGCACTACATTCCGCGTGTTTGCGGGGGTGGCACAGCTCTTCACGGCCCAGTTCGTCAAATTGACACCAACGATGGCCTTATTAAGAATTCATTGGACCATTTCGAGCCACCTCTCGCAATTTGATTGCCCCATTTCGGCGGGAAGTGGCGGAATGTTACAAATGGAATTTTACCAGGAAAAAGGTTTAACGTCCGTTCGTCTGATTGTCCGTTTGACTCACAAGTTGTTATTGTATGTACTTTATTTCCGTTTTTCGGAAGCTGTACACACATCACTTATTTATCCTCCAGTTGCTCCTGTATTTGCTTAGGGGCATTTTATTCACTGCCATTCTTATCAAGGGGTGGCTCATTACTGACAAAATTGATTCAAGTTTCTCGGATTTCGCAAAACTATTCATGGCTTCTGGTGTTTTGCAAGAATTTCATAAGTTAAAACGCTTTATTTTTTTATTTATTATATTACAATTTAATATTAAACGCTTTAAGCAAGGCTTTAAGCGAAACTTTCTTTTTCGAGTCCCTCATGTTTCGCGAAACATTTCTTAGGGCAATCGACCAGAGATTCTTCACATTATTGACCCCTTGTTCGTATAAAAGTTTAAAACTTGTCGAACAATTGTTTGAATTCTAAATTGCATTATTGATTTTGTGAGAAACATGCAAATTTCATGCGATAATTTCAGTGAAGATTCTTTCTGTTTCACCCTTCAGTTTGTGGTTTGGAAATGCAATTTATAGAACCCGCGATATAACCAATTCTGTTTGTTATTTTCTATCTGGATTAACACTGCATGTACCAATGTGTTATTTTGGCCCATTTCGAATGCAGGTACCTACTTCAAAGATATTTTCATGATCTCACTTTTCCAGCACGTTGGGAAAATATATAATAACGTTGTAACTCCACGTCGGAGTTACGAATTCCTAACAATCCAAATGAGATCAAAATTATCTGAATTGCGCTCTCGGTTAAAACTTTTCCATTGCTTTACTTGCTAGTAAAGCGATTGCAAAGGAACTTAGCAGTTTGCCCGGCATATTGTTTTAGTGCGACTATAAAGTATTATAGTTTATTTTTCTTTGCAGAGAGATTTTGATGAATCTTATAATTTGATGAATTTCTATAAAATAAAGTAAATTTAATGAGGATACAATTCGTGAAATTGATAGAATGTTATTTCGTTTTAGATGTTTTCCGGCTCATAATTGAATAGGCTCGTATAATAGTTAAAAAAAAAACATGTTAGCAGTAATAAAATCTGCTTGATTTGCTTCTGTCTGAAAGAAATCTTTGGGTTTGTTTTTGAGATATACAAAAAACATGTTTTCATGGGTGGGGGGGAGGGGAGCAGGGGGGAGGGGAGCAGGGGGGGGGGGTTCCCGAAGATATAGAGACACTATCTGCAACAGTTTGGTTTCGATCAATTGCAGACATATACACGGAAAACTGGACAAACCACTAAATTTCAATTGCAGTACTGTTCTTGGACTAGAAACCTTGTTGGAGAAATTAACTTTAATTTCTTCCTGAAAAATTAACAGAACATATTTTACTATTGGACCAAGTGGTAGATAATTCGGACAGAAATAATATATTCTTGAAAGAAAATTCGCAAGCATCTTTATGAAGAGGAATTAAGTTAATTTTTAAGCGTTCAGGAAGCTTACAGAACATTTTACAAGTTTTTCGAAATTTTTGAATTTTTTTAGATCTTCAATTTGTGAGCCTTAAGAATTTTAAATTGAATTTTTTAAAGCTTTTGGATAAATTTTAAGAGCTTTTAGAGCTTCTTAAGGATTGCTTCAAGCCCGTAAAAATTTTTTTAGTTTCAAGAAAGAAAACCAAACATTTTGTTTTATTTCCTAGACATTTTTTATTGATTAGATATTACTTTGGTTGAAATTGTTTAGAGCTTTTACAGATTTTTTTAGGCTTTCTAGGAAGATCTTAGTAGAAAATAAAATTATTGAGATTAAAGCTATTCAAAACTTTTCCTTAAAACTTCCTTAAAGCTCTTTTAGGTATCCTTTAAATTTTTTAAGCTTTCTTTTAAAGCTCAATAAAGTTTTCTTTCAAAGCTTCTTAAACTTATTTTCTTAATATTTTTAAATCTTTTTCCAATTTCTTAAAACTACTTTTCAAAGCTCTCTTCGACATAATTTTAAAGCTCTTTTAAGTTTTTTTCCAAAGCTTTTGAAAGCGTCTTTTCTAAACTTTTTTTTTAAGTTTTCCAAAATTCTCCTAGACTTCCGAAATGCCGGAACTGTAGAGGGACTTTCTTACAAAATTTGAAATGTTTGAAGTGGTGTAGCTATATGCTTCTTAAACCTCAATATCTCTCCCTTCCGTATACATATGTATAAAACATATAAATTTAAAAAAAAAATATTATTTTTATATTCAACTATTTATAACTTAGCAAAAACATACAAAGTTTAAGAAAATTTCTATTTTTTGTTCTAATTATATATCGTTGTACTTCGTCTCATGAATATTATTCTTAAACTGAATTTGACAATCGTAAAATGGTATTTTAATTCACTCTAAAACATACCAGACCGAAACTTTCAGATGGATTTGTTCCATTTTCTGTGACATATAATCTTAAAATATGTTCTGGGTTATTCACAACAAGCTCCCAAACAAATTAATGTGGAACTGAAACAAATAAATGAGAAAACATAAATATTTTTTCCGTACCAAGACTAAATCTTTCAAAGAGCACGACATAATATTATGAAATGTGAAAAGCTAATAACAATAGCATTACGTATACAAAATTTATCTTTATTGTGTAAAAGAGTTTCAAACATGCAGTCTATATCTCGGAGGGACTAACAAACATTCCATCTCATAAAGGATATTTTACTGAGATATTCGTGATGCAAAAAGAATCCTTTTCATCTTGTTCTCCTTGTATGAGCAGAACATGAGGGAGAAATGTGCAAAATCATTCTCGAGAAATCTCTGTGGCGAGAAGAGACGCGATAGAGTTTTATTAATAAATTTTAATAACGCCGCTTTTACAATTCATATCATTTTAGTGACTTTTACACTAATAACGATGGCAGCGTCAACGCAATAAATAATTCTATTTTTGCCCACAAACACCACTTTTTTATTTTCCTTCAATGCCACTAAATATATCTTGGTATGTTCATATGTTTGCGAGAGAAAAAATATTGATGTTGCCATTACTTAGTGTTCCTCCTAATAGATTCTCACTCATCGATGGAAATGCAATTGATCCGAAGCACATCTCCATTGCAATGGAGGTGAAGAGTAAACTTCATAAAAAATATAATCTCAACGTGATTGCCAGTGAAACAGAATCGATAGTGAATGGCAAAAATGCAAAACAATTCTAGTGAGTGTCATCGGTGAAAAGGACATTTTGTTGTGATAAATAAAAAAAAAATCATCCAACCATTCACTGGATAAATTGAAGTGTTGATGGATTTTTTTTGAGTGGGTTGTGACCTGCCAGTGCTGAAAATATACACCTGAGGGTTAATTAAAATTGCAGAAATAAAAGCTCCATTTCAACGAAAATGTCCGACACTTTTAGAGACGACAATGACGACAACTCCGACATTGTTTCCGGTAAGTATCACCCTCGAGCGATAACGCCCCCCTTAGCATATTCCCCATCGAGCATGATTAGAGACCCTCTTTGGAAAATCCTGATTGAAAAGCACTCTCAGCTTGAAAACACATCGACAAGAATATTAAATAGTGAATGGATGTGCAGAGAATTTAATTGAATTCCCTCTGTCGACGGGATTGAGGACAAGGGGAGAGAGAGACACGTGGGAAAAATTAAATAACCCTAAGGGGTTGAAGAATATCCGTAGGTCTGTTTAATAAAATTCAAGGAAAACAGAATTTCACCAGATGGTGTACAGGATGTCAAGAAGTATAGAAAGTTAGCTAACTTTAGGCGGATATTTTTTAGTTTTTGCCTAAATTTAGGAGAATTTGAGGATTATGGAAAATTATGGACAAAAATTGCTTCTATAATATTGGCATAACTGCAGGAGTTTAACATTATTTAACTCATTATAAGCTAGTTTTTATTTAGATCCAAACTATTGCAAAAAATATTATATTATGAAAATAAAAAAATTGTTAACTAATTATAATAGTAAATTGCAAACTTCAAGTGAGCACTCAATTTGCCTAATTTTAGACAAACTTGAAGCCAGGAATAAAAATTTACATACCTTTACTTGCGATCAATTGCTAAATTTAAGACAAAATTTGACTTATTTTTTATATAAAAGACTTTAAAAAAAACTTAAAAATGACTTATAAAAATTAATAATACTCTAAATTTATACAATTGTGAAACTTTAAAAGGTTTTTATTGCATATTTCAAAGTAAGTTGCTTAAATTTGCATAATTTTAGGAGAAATTGTAATTTTATACTCTTTTTTTAAATAGTAAAAATTTCACAACAATTTCAAGAAAAATATATACAAATTGTCATACATTATATTAAACTGCAAACTTTATGCAAATTTCACATAAATTCGCCTAATTTTAGGCAATTTTACGATTTTGTACACCAAATCATATACTTATTTATGATTTTTCACGTGGAACATTTCATGATTGAAGGTAAAAAGTGCGATAAAAGCCAGATGGAAAAAAATCGCCTGTGCACAATCAATTGAATAATTTGGTAAATTGCACGATTGCCATACAACCTGAGTCATCGTAAAAATGTATTAAATTGGAATTTCCTTTCAATTTCTTGCTCTCATTTCGCTCTGCTCAATTGAGCAAACAATGCAAATGATGAATGTTCTCTGTTCAGCATCACCATCAGATAAACTCAATCAGAAATAATTTCGCTGAAAATGTTTGACGTGATCAATTATCTCACTCATCGGCATATTTATTCAATCATTCTGCAAGAGCAACATCTGAAAACCTAAACGCCAACGGAAAGGGAGTCTCTCGAGTCTTTCGCAAGTGTCACGATGACGACGATAGAGATTTACGGAGATAAGGAGGAGGAGGAGAATATCGTCGAAAAAAAAGGAAAAGCATTTGGCATTTTTCCCGGTACACGCTTGTTTTTTTGTCGGCTTGTCTCTCCGCCTGTTCAGGCCGAATAATCCTCAAGATATACAATTCGGTAGTTTGTTTAATTTATTTCCACCAAATAAATATTTACACAAGAGTCCAACACTCACAATTCAAACTCGAGAAAAGTTTCATCAATCCACTTGTTGTGTGAATTTGCTGACAATCCACTTGTGTAAAATGTATTGTACATATTATGTGGTGTATTTAGTTCTTAGAGAAACATTCTTTTTCACCTTTTACAAAAGACAAGCCCTCGAGGACGTAACCACGTGCCATGAGGATTGTGCTGCACAAGAGATATTAAAAGTTGTCACAATCATCTATCATGGAGGGAGGGATAGCCAGAAACTCAATTGCGAGGTGGAAATTAGTGGCTGAAGGTTCATTTCACAGAATGACATAATCAAATAATGGGCCCCGGAAGAGGACTCGTTCACCGCCTCCCCCCAGGTCGGAAAATTGTATTTGTGGTCTCATTAGAAGTTTCTGCCAAGTTCGAGAGGGCAAACATGAGAATGTTGAGCGTGGAAACCCTTTAATATATATGTTGATAATAAACCAGGAAAAATGTCCCTATACAAGCCCTAACAAAGGGGACAATATGGGGGAAAGTTTTAGCTTTTAGTTTTTCACCCCATTCACTTTCATTGCCATGAAAAAAAATAGAGCCTCACGATGAAGAAACTCGCAGCGTTTTCATTGAGAAAACCAGCTATGTCAGGTCACCTGTTGAGGGGATGGATATAAATAATCCTGGTGAATTTATATTCTCAATGAAAATGACAATTTTCCGGCCTGATTGTCATCAGCACAACCGCCATGGATATGTGGCCATATACATAATCGATATAGAGTACAGAAGGGTATGGTTAATTGGTGAGTCATATACGCTATTTCATCTCTCCGATCTTGTGGCTTCAATTTGTGGCTAAATTTGCCTTTTGACCAGCCCCTCGCGTCACCTACTTCTCATCATCATCAATATCAACCGGATGGATTTCCACACTAAAGGAATTTCCTCAGCATTAACCCCAACGGCAAAACCGAACACTCAAGGGAATGCTACTCTCAAGAATTCAATGTTTCTCTATATAGTTTGGGAAGTGAATTAATAGAGGAAAATGCTTGTTAGTGCTGCAACTAGAATTATATATGGTAAAGGAGTTGCAGAGTGACTTAGGAACAATGTAATAGAGTCAGTATCGTTAAATTATTTCATTTATCCATTTATATCTTCTTTTTAGAGATAGAAGTTTCAGTTTTCCCACCCTTGGAAGATTTGCGAAAAATTAAGATTTCTCGAAGATTTACAATCGCATAAATATCAAATCAAAAGACGCTTTTCATTTTAACAGTCGGAGTAATATTGTTTTTGTTTTTTTTTCAAAGGATTAATTAAAGCAGAATTTATGATTGATTTGAGGTGGCCACAAGGGTGGTCATTAATAGTACATATACTTACCTATACTCACCTATATACAACAGACATTCATGAACACGTAATGTCAACCATAATTCCGCAGTCTGTTATTGATCCCGAGATCAAACAGTTGCAGATAAGACCTTTAAGCCGAGAACCTACCCTAATGGCGCTGTCAGACGTCAATAGTTCAGTTAACAATTTCTTACGGTTGGCATTTTCCAGTGAAAAATCATCAAATTTCTACTCATATCCTGTCTGTTTTTCATTACTGAAGAATCTGTATAAGGAACTTTCTGGAAAAATTGGGAAGAACTCAATATTAGTGCGTAAAATGCCGTTCAACCGAATCAGGCGAGTAATCACTTAGGCTGCTGTCAAATGGCAACACTTTAGTCAACAATTTCTAACTGTTGAAAAGCTATTTAATGGCATTTTCCAGTGGAAAATCATCAAATTTCCACTCATATCTTGTCTGTTTTTTTTTATTACTTTTCATTACTGAAGAATCTGTAGAAGGAAACGCATTTTAAAGCCTTAAAACGCATTTTAAAGCCTTAAAACGCATTTTAAAGCCTTAAAACGCATTTTAAAACCTTAAGACGCATTTTAAAGCCTTAAGACGCATTTTAAAGCCTTAAAACGCATTTTGAAGCTTTAAAACGCATTTTAAAGCCTTCAAACGCATTTTGAAGCCTTAAAACGCATTTTGAAGCCTTAAAACGTATTTTAAAGCTTTAAAACGCATATTTAAGGCTTAAAACGCATTTTAAAGCCTTAAAATGCATTTTAAAGCCTTAAAACGCATTTTAAAGGCTTAAAACGCATTTTGAAGCCTTAAAACGTATTTTAAAGCTTTAAAACGCATATTAAAGGCTTAAAACGCATTTTAAAGCCTTAAAACGCATTTTAAAGGCTTAAAACGCATTTTAAAGGCTTAAAACGCATTTTAAAGGCTTAAAACGCATTTTAAAGCCTTAAAACGCATTTTAAAGCCTTAAAACGCATTTTAAAGCCTTAAAACGCATTTTAAAGCCTTAAAACGCATTTTAAAGCCTTAAACCGCATTTTGAAGCTTTAAAACACATTTTAAAGCCTTAAAACGCATTTTAAAGCCTTAAAACGTATTTTAAAGCTTTAAAACGCATTTTAAAGGCTTAAAACGCATTTTAAGGCTCTAAAACGCATTTTAAAGGCTTAAAACGCATTTTAAAGCCTTAAAACGCATTTTGAAGCCTTAAAACGCACTTTAAAGGCTTAAAACGCATTTTAAAGCCTTAAAACGCAAGTCTTAAAATAAGTGAATTATCGCCTGATTCGGTTAAACGGCATTTTCCGCACTAATATTGAGTTTTTCCGGAAAATTCCTTTCACAAATTCTTAAATAAAGTAGAACAAACAGGATTTGAGTGTAAATTTGATGATTTTCCACTGGAAAATGCCATTTAATAGCTTTCAACCGTAA
>CAKKOB020000445.1:4373-38627 GCA_918844115.2 Phlebotomus perniciosus | reverse complement strand
GACTCTACTCTTTACCACCAAGTTTCAGCTGATAAGCGAATTGCATTACATCCCGAGGTGGCCCACCGAATCCCAGCTTGCAAAGCTAAACTTGGCGTGTGCTTTGCCATTTTTTTATTGTATGTACCTACATTTTCCTCAAGTGACACATTCTTGGGGAAAGCATTTCCTGGTAATATAAATTTAGATGGAGAGAAGTTATGCGAATACATGTCCTGGACAAGTGAAACAACGTGGTCGGTTGGATAGGTGAAACGGAAGATTTCTCATGCACTCCAAGACATCTCTCACTCCCCTTTTGAAAATATATTCTTGTGCATTTGATGATTGAAACCACCAGCAAATTCAAGATAACAGACAGATGTAATGGGGAAAGTTTGTCGTTATGTGGCGTCGTTAGTAAATTTCTCCAAGACAACAGAGATATGAAGGATATATAATAATAAAATTTCTGCAGAATAGTCATGATTGTATTTATTCTTTTACAAATATAGACTCTCAATTGATGGCAATAATGTAGAGTTACCGAGAGAATCCAATTAAGCTTCGATGCCCTATCATCGATTTCTTCTGTAAATGAAAACCAAACCGGTCATTTAGAAGCATTAACACTCTATAAATTCTCCATCCACTTGAAAAGAGATCACTGAATAGAATTACAAAATTTACGTCTCAATTAGATGGGAACATATTCCCCCTAATTGTACTAATTAATGGTAATTCTCTGCTATTTCTGCTTCACCCAAGCTTAAAGAGATTTTCACGCGAAGTGAGGGGAAGATTTTTTCATGCTCACTTCTTTGCGAAAGAGAACATAGAAGTTGATAAAGAAAATTGATTTTGTACTTTTCGAGGGTGTTGGATTTGAAATGGGAAAATATCAAGGAAGTGTGTGGATAAGGCTCTTGGGTGACTGACTTCTGAGAGCTGGTGATTCTTCATAATTCGAATGGAGTTTTAACCGTTCACTCGCTGTAAACCGATGTTGTACTAAATTTGAACGAGCAGACGGACGGCCGGGCAACCGTTCGATAAAATAATTTTCAACTTCTTTAAGATGATTAAATTTTAAGGTGTCCTTCCTCCTCCTACAATTTCAAATCGATTTAAACAACTTTGATTTTCTTCCGATAACATTAGCTGGTGATTTCGGAGATATCACAGGTAAAAGTACGTCGTCGGAATTTCCACAAATTCTTTAACTTTTCTCATCCACAAAATAATTAATCACGAGGTGGGTTTTGAATTTTTCTCAGTAGCATGAAGAGACAATTATTCAGAGAGATTGAAAGCTTGCCAGAAAGACTTTTTTCTGTATTCAGATTAAAGCTGAAAAAAAAATCAAACCACGAACTATCATATTTGAAGAAAAAATTCAAGGATCTCAATACATTGTGGAAATAATACAAAAGCTCTCTAAGGGTTGGATCTATATATATTCTAAAGGTCAATGAATATAAATATCCAAATAAACTAACTTCTTCATCATTTTCTCATGCATTGCTCTTTTTCCGCCACTCATAATCCATTGAATACTGTATGAGATCCTGAATAAACACATCTTGCTCAACATCTCATCCTTCTATGTTGCTGGAATGAAACAGGCACCATGAAAGTGTTGGAAAACGATGGAAGATGATTTTCTCTGGGAGTTATGAAGAAAAAAAATCAAAATTCACATGGGAAAACTTCCTCATCACACTCACATCCTTCAGCCACTCTTTCCATGTTTTCTCATTGAGTGTGTTTGGTGAAATGAGCATCCATGAAAGTACATGCTTAAATATTCATTCGCAATGTCGTTTTTTCCCACTCGCACATGAATAAAGCGAGGGGGAGGCTTTTCACCTCTTCAGTTATGAAAAAAAGCCCCATCGACACTTGAAATGGCAAGAAAAAAAAGTGAAATGAGAGAAGTTTTAGAACTCAACATTGTCTTTCATAGTTGATGTGAGAAAACTCATTGGGGAGAGCCTTTCGTGTTCCATTTTGGCTTAATGCCAAACACCTGTTACACTTTAGTAGTAGTCTCGAGTGAACACTCGATGGTACTTGTCGTTTATGAAGTTTTTTTTTTTAGTGTGGAATGGGAAATCTAATGGGGAAAATCCGTCAAGGGTTTAATACAAAAAAAATTATAGAGAAGAATGGGGAGGATCGGACGGGGGCACCATCAGACGAAGCGTTTTATGATTTAATCTGAAAATTAGCATAAAGTTCCTTGTGCTTTCTAAAAAAGGGAATATTTGTCCTGGTACCTATCCTTACGTCAGTATCCCACGATCAATTTTCGTCAATGCGAAAGCGCATTGACTTTGCTAGAATCGCTCTAATTGACATCAGCTGACTCGAAAGTCGCTCAGTGTAAAAACATGAAAAACACCATTTCTGTGTCCCTAAACATCGTCTGAGATCCCTCAGAGCCTTTTACTTTTTCTTGGCCTTATTTCAGGACATTTTTGAGGTCCTGAATGACCTTCAGCTGCTTTTATGCTATTCCTTTCCATTTTGGCGCCTGAAATAAGCGACAACACGTGGCAAAAATACTGCTCGAAAACTGCACGAATGAGAAATTTCGTGATCGGTGATCGTGGGATACTGGCGTTAAACTAACGCCCGTATCCCACGATCACCATTTCGCATTGATAAAGCGCATTGACTCGGCGAAAATATCACCCATTTCACATTCATTTCGTATGCATAAGAGCGATTCTATATAGCAAAGTCAATGCGCTTTCGCATTGACAAAAATTGCTCGTGGGATACTGGCGTAATATTAAAAAGCATTTTTCGAAAATTGACTGACTGAAGTTAATTTGCAAATTAACTTTTGAAAATTTCACTTTTCTTCTTCTTTGAATAAATTTGTATTTACCTACGCATGATTTCGTTATTATTTATGTGTGGTATAGATACTTTTTATGGCAATCGCATAATTATTTTTAAATAAGATTCGGACGCTTTTGTGGGGCAGAAAAGTACCAAGACTTCAATGGTGCGTTTTATTTCGTGAAGGAAAAAGTTTACACATTAAAATTGCCTTTAAAGAGTGAACATTTAAAGTTTTTCTTTCGCTTAGAATAAGGGATTTAAGTGCTAAGTTACAGGAAATACAATAATTATGTCTGAAACTACCTCAATTTTGTCCGACGATGCCCCATCATTGAACTCATCAAAGCTCTTTCGCTTTGCAATTTCTTTCAAATAGATAATGAAAGAATACAATTGAAATGGGAAAGTTTCAAATGAACTCTGATTTTCATCTAATCACTGAAACTGTGAATCATGGATAATATTTTATTACGTAATAAAACATGTACAAAAACTAAAATATACACCATCTATACATGTATGGGAATGCTTATCTCAGTATAATTGGTTTGCAAATTCATTGTTTAGTTCAGTTTGTGAGTTTTCGCGAGAGGGATAAGTTGAAATTTCACTTGATCGTGATGGAAAACATCTTTAGTGCAACTTTTTACGATAGAGAATCTAAAATATGGAGCGGACCTCCTAAACCTGACATTTTTAATACGAAAATCTCAATAGGAAGGGCTGTTATGTTTGCATTGAACCAAAATCCCAATTTCATGGCTCAAATCAATTGCAATAGTGGAATAAGGAGGACTAATAGGGAGATTCATGACGCGACTCTTAAAATTGCTGTGAATCTTGAGAAACTTGGTTGTTCTAAAGGCGATGTGATTGGATTTGTAGTGAGAAACAACGAAGATCTTGCTCCAGCTGTTTTAGCGGCTTTTCTATTAGCTGCCCCAATAAATCCTCTTGATCCAACATTTGCCATCGAAGAGATGATCCACATGTACGCGTATTACTCGTCCCAAATTCATCTTCTGCGAAAACCATAAGGTTGAGATCCTAAAAGAAGCTCTAAAAGTGATCAAGAGCGATGCAAAAATCATCGTTCAAAAGCATTCTGCTATTCTCATAAAACCAATGAGATATTTAAAATTCTTATTGCTTCGACGTTATTGTGGAATTTTTTAAATGTACATATATAAATGTTTTATTGATCAGCGCTGCTTTTCAGTTATATTAAAAACACATTTTTTTTCTCACACAGTGTGAAAATCTCACCTCAAATTTGACACCAAAATCTGGTGTGAAAATTAATCTTCCAAAAGAATAACTCAACATAATGGTTTTAAAATTCAATCTAATGGCAAACACGAAGCCTTTTTTCTGCCTAACGGGGAAATCCATAGAAAATGCCTTCAATTTTCCAAATAGCTTTTATTGCCTTCGTTGGGGGCCCTTTTTTATTTCGGTGAGTTAATTTGAACTTTTTGTGTAAGAACACAATGGCACGCGGCAGAGTAAATGAGATGAGAGAAATTTTCAGGCAATTTCCATCACGACGCCGCACTGGCTTTTCCTTAACTAATATTGTGATTAATTTGAGGTGTTTTCCACCTCCCACGACTTCTTCGCGTGTCCGTGCATCGTAAGAGAATTATGGGCTGTGGATGGTCATATCTTAGGCGAGGGTGTTTGGAGCTTTTCATGAGCTTCCACCAGACAATCTCTCTCCAGTGCAATGTTTGCCGTAATCAATGAATTTATAGGGTGAAAGTTTTCCCATTCGGGAAAACAGCTCCAGTAAATATAAAATCGATTTGTGTTGTATTTCACTTCATTTGGCAATGGTAAATAGAGGAAAAGCTGCGCAAACCTTCATTAGAAAAAGCGTACAATAGCAAATCCTCGTTGGGGCTGAAGAAAAATATTTACTTTGTCAACTTAAGGTAGCTGAAGGTATAAAAAAGAGGATAACTACTTTATCTTGAACCCTCTTCTTCTACATTCTCAAATACTCAAATATATACCTTGAGTATTAAGTTGAGAAGAGAATCCCTGGAGAAGAAGATATTTCTATATGGGGTGGATAAGTCAAGAGATTATAATATCTTGAGCTAAGAATTCACATATTCATTCCGCTTAAATGAGAATTGATCCTCAAGTATGCAAAATTGCGATATTTTATGTGCTTTTTTGGTATTATATGTAATAATCCTTCATGAGCTGTTTGAACTATACACATGATATTATAGTAAAGGTACATATTTGCCTCTAATAATTTTATTAATATTCAATAACCAATTACTATGGAAAGACTATTAAAATTAAGAACATGATTATATATATACACAAGTGGAATATTGTATGTATGGAAGCTCATACTTATTATACATACATGACTTCCAGCACATCTTGAACATTCCACACAGCTCTAAATGGATTTCTGAAGCATCTAGGTGTGTTAAAAAAAATTCTAAGCTCTAGGAAATTTATTTTTAGAGTTCCATCAAATTTTGCAAATTGTCGTAAATCTTTGTACAAGTTCTTTAGTTTTTCTTAAGCTTTCTTACTGAAGCTTAGAAATATAACCAGGTTTATCTTTTTATTAACTTCATGAAGTTTTTGGACCTTATTCGGAAGCTTTATAGACAATGGGAAGATTATAATGATCTGAAATGGTGTACACTTCAATGGAAATACGCAAGCTTAAATAAAAGCAAAGTAGGAGTGTTAATAATAGATAGAGCATATAAAAGCTCTCAAAATACTTTTTTTCTTTTCTAAGATCAGAAATTTTTTTAAAGATTTCTTAAGAGCTTTAGCATATTTTGTATTTATGCTCTTTTGATATTTTTTTGCAGCTTTTAAGTCAGTTTGTGTATTTAAGTTGTTTATTGTGAAGTACAGCAAAAAAAACTAAGAGGAAGAAGAAGAAGAAGTTGCTTATTTTGAGCTTTTAGAAATGAGTTCAGTGCCTTTATTTAATGCTATAATAAAAACGTCAAGAAAAATTGCATATATTTAGAAGATTTTTAAAAATTCATAAAAATCCTAAAGCTTTCGGAAGTTTAAGCAATTCATTAAAGCTCGTTCATTCATTCGTCAAAGCTTTAATTTAAATCTTTAGGTTTCTTTATCTCAGAATTGGGGGGATTATCTCTTAAATTTAAAACCTTTTTTACTTAAAGTTAAAAGCATATAAGAAATTTACCTTAAGTGCTTTATTTGAAGATTTATAAGCCTTTCGGCGTTGGAACGCAGGAAAAACGCAATAATGTAAGGCGAATGAAAAACTGGGAGAGATGTTATTTCTGACTGTCACAAGAAATGGGCCAGAGGATATTGCGAGGCAAATAGAAATTAGGGAGAAAAGGATAAGATTTACTTGACACAACTTTAAATTTAATTTTACCTCCCCGGGGTATAGAACAAAAAAAAAAAGAAGTGAAAAGTCTCAGAACGAGGAAATGTAATAAAAAGTGAAAGGAGGTAACAGGTGTGTCCCTCAACTTCCACGTCCGTCTGAGTTTTCCTCTGCCGCCTTGAGTGAAAGTCATCAAGGAAAACTTCTGTCCATGTCGCACATTTTTTTGCGCCTACAGCAAAGAGCTTACGAGTAGAGAATACAAATAGGCACATTTTACACTCAGTGAACTGACAATAATCCCCTAATTGTTCTTGGTGGTGTATCTTTTTTCCATCCACTAAAAGAAATCCACCACTCAATTCATCATCCACATGCGTATGTTAGAAGAATTTGCCATCAGGTCACGTTCTGCTGATTTTTATTTAAGACACCCATTTCCAAAGTCGATGGCTCGTGGAAGAGATGTGTATAAGATGTGGCAGAAAAAATCTCACTTCTCTCCATGGCAAAGTCATGGGAAGAGCACTAAATGCGAAAGTTTCGGCCCATCACAACTTTCTCATCACGCCCTGAGAGGAGAAAGTTAATCAGGGCATTTGTTCCAGGACGACACCTTCTCATTTTGTGGCTCATGGATGGCATACAATGGTGGAAAGTGTCAAGAAATGTGGCATCTTTCATCGAGGATTGATGTCACAGTTGGTAAATTATTCCAACTTTTGCTACATAACAAACGAAGAACTTGTAAATTTCCTCCATATGTCATAATTTTCATGGGAAATAAAGTGGCAGCAAATTGAAAAGTTTACCATCAGAACAAGGGGTGATAGAGATACAAATTGCCTTAATTCACTTTGTAAGGACGGAGCTTGGATGGATAGGTTAACTTTTCTAATTCGTTTTATACAGATCTGCATTTTCAAAACTGCTCGCTTTAAGTTTTGCCTTTTAATCAGAAATTTTTCTTGAAAATTCGCCTGAAAGTCGGCAAATCGTGTAAACTTAGGCTGATAATTGGTGTAATTTTTAGAAAATTTACTTTTTGATTTGTTAAATTGAAATAAATAATAACTAAAAACAAGAAAATTACCAAACTTTCAACTGAAAATGAATTTCAGCTCAAATATAGGAATTTTCTTTAAAAATAGCCCAAAAGTCGTCAAATAGTGATAAAATAAAACTTATCGAAGAATTTTTTACAAAATTTGTTAATAAATTTAATCAAATTGAATATTATCTCAAAAAAAATTATTTAAAAAGTTGCCTAAAAGAAATATATTATAATTAATTCAAAAGCTTTTAATTGATGCCCTAATTATATTTAAAGTCCAGAAATATTTTGCCTTAAATTTCTCAAACTTGTCATCCCAGACATTAAAGAGAGTTTAATTAAAGTTCTTTTCTTTCCAAACAAGCACAAAGTCTTGATTCTTACTCCATCCATCATGAACCGCATTGTAGAGAAGCAAATAGATTAGATGTTTACCTTTTCAAGAACACTTTCTCCATAGTAATTTCCTCTACATTTGCTGACATGAAATAGTTCTTCACTTCTGATAGTAAATGTTACAAATACATTTCAAAATTTTCTCTCATCGCTTAAGGAGTGCAAGTAGAAATTCTCCGTGGGAGTTCTATAATAAAGAAGCCAATAACGTGAACTTTCAATTGAGTTTCGTGAACATTGGCTCAACTTTGTTCAAGTTAAAGTTAAGTTAAACAAAGAATATATTGTTCTGCCATGGGCAACATTTTCCATTCAATTATAATACATCCATAAAGTGCAATGGAGCAGTGTGTGTTTGCAGATGTTCACCCCTCGACTCGATATCACCCTGGCAGACAATTTAATTTCCCTTTTTGGAAGCCAAATGGACGTTTTGATGCTTGAAAAGTGTTCGCTTTCAGGATATAAATTCTTAACGACTCAGGTGTGTGTGTCTTGCTGAAAGACACCCTCATATTCGCGATGATTACGGATATAGCCAGGGGGTGGGGGGTGGATCCGGAAAAGGCGTGTGTGTATTTTGCGTGATTTTTTCGCGGATAAATTGGGTGTCAGGAGGAATTGAAAGGGAATCTGTCATATATGAAAGGAATTTTTCCTATCCCCATGAATCGAAAGTCCCTGAAGACAGAGCATTATGAAAATTGGAAAGAGGGGAGCAAATGTATTTATTGAATGTGTGAAAATTGTGGAATTCACAAAGAGATATTTTCCCCAGCCACGATTATTTGTACCTCTGCGGCAATAAATCATCAAACACTTTCAATGATAAATGGAGGAGCAACAAATCATGTTATGTGTGATTCTCAAATTATTTACACAAAATGAGCAAACGAGAGAGTTTTAGAGGGAGGAAATTCACCCACAATCCCCTACCTTCAAAATCTATAGACATTCTGTCCGAAATTGAGGGTAAATCGATAGTCCGGTCAAGTGATAAATCTCATATCATATTGAAAACGACACCATATTCCTCAGCAGACCGCACTGAGTAATATTGTCACGTCCAGATGAGTTATTTACTTGGCATTCATCTCGACAACTTGAACATATCGTAGCAAAGTACAATGCAATTTGGGGGTGTAGGTTAAGAAAAGAGCTCTCGTTTCCACCTTGATTGCCCACACGACGATATCAGACTCGCACCCTTTCAGAGAAAATAGAGATTGAGTGAAGCGACATTTTCTCACCCCCTTCTTGCCATTCTGATTTTGGTCAGGAAAATCGATAGGGTGTCACATGAGGGGCGGTGGAAATTCAATTTAATCCGATCCCCTCTCCATTCTCACGCATTAACCCACACGCACATCCACGCGATGAAAAATTTAGATCACATCCTAAATGCCTATAATGATGACAATGAGTATGTCGAGCAGAAAATTACATTTCCTTTGATCATCCCCCCCAACACGTCCCCTTTCTAATACACGTCGTGTCGCCCACCGGATAGACTTCCCGCCAAGACATTGATGAATAATTAATGAGGAAATCTCTGTTTCGTCCCGCCCAGGTGAAAACACCCAACTTGATGATCTCTACACGAGGTACCGACAGAGACTCAGGAAGAATCTCTTCGTGTCCGGCCTGGCAATTGCACTCATTACATGTTTGATATCAATCATCTTCTGCGGCCTCGGGGTTCAGGTAAGATAACAGCTAAATATAATAGACTAATTGTTTATTTAAAGCCATATCTAAGTACAATATCTGAAGATTTTTTAATCAAAGAGGCATCTAATGCTAATAAATAAATTTAGACTAAAACTTAGAGTCCGTCATTATATCATCTAAAATAAAGATCTTCCTCGTCAATCAGCTTAAAGGTGCTGTCACATGAACAATAGTTTTGTCAAGATATATTGTAACATTTGAAAGTGTCGTCGAAGCAACGACGAACAAACTTAAGTCAAATTTAAGTTAAGTTTTGTAAGTAAATTTTAGTAAAACAAAGAGTTGCAGGACATGGTTCCGTTATTGTCCTTCAAATTACTATGAGTATTTTGACGTCAGGAGACGCTTCGTAGCGTCCCGGTCAATAGCCATAAGAAGCGTCCAAACTCGCTCCCTGGAGAGACCGCAGAGATCAACATTCAGATTGTTTATGATCAGTGGTCCTACAAAGTTAAAAGACCTCCAGTAGGTTGAAGTCATATTAGCTAATAAAACAATCACCCGGCGCCTCCACTGAAAATAATAATCGCGCCTTTTTACTCTCTTTGCTTTTTTCAAACGCTCATTCATCATCTTAATACATAAAGCCAAGTGTGCATATCTGAATTAGCCTGATCACCCCCAAACCATTAAATCTCGACCGGACGTGACTCCAGGAGTCCGAAAATACCCATCTCCAAAATGTTTGTGTGTCTGTCTGTCGCAACGCACATCACAGCCAAACGGCTGAACCGATCTGGCTAATATTTGGCATAGGAATAGAGGACACCTCAGGTTGTAACATAGGCTATATGAAAACTTCCCTCACCTACGAATTTACCACTTTTTTTCGACATTTTCGACTTTTTGATCACTAAGATGATGCGCTATCGGGTTACGATGTATGATGGGAATGATAAGGGCAGTATCCCCTATGACTTTGGAGTATAGGGGAATATCCCCGCCTTCTCCTATTGGTACCTACCATACAAATTTACCCATTTTTCGGGTATTTTCGAGTTTATTACCATAAAAATGAAACGCTAGCTGGTGACGATAGGGTTGATCAGAATGGGTACAACTATAACCCCATCTTATAGGAGAAAGCCCCATCATCCCCAATTAGTAACTTTCATACAAATTTACCCATTTTTCGGACAATTTCGACTTTTTATCACTAAGATGAAGCGCTAGCGTTTCACAATATATGATGGGGTTGATTGGAGTAATGTACCCTGTATTTTAATATTATAGGGGATAGGTCCACCACCTCTTTTTTAGAACCCTTCATACAAAGATCCTCTTTTTCGACTTTTTATTCGCTAATGAATCTTCTTAATAAATTTAATGAACCCAAGTTAATACACGACCCACAAACCACGCACAGAGAGGCGCAAAGCGCCTCGTTGAGTAAATAACATTAAAATATTAGTTTTGATAAGTCATATGTATTATAGAAAACTATCACGTAGAGAAATTTTATGCTTCTCATTCTCTGGAGAGACGAAGTCAGGTCAGAAAGTTATATTTTTGGTTTTCCTTCTGAAATAAATTACTGTACCTACTAAAATAAAATTCTCTCTTGTACTAATTATGTGAGTAGGATACAAGATGGGGGTTTCAGTAATGAAAAACTAATTTTTAGGATTTTTCTCTTGCTATTCATTTCGTCGCTATGGAAATTGTTACCAACTGAACTAGAATTATATATAATATACTTACAATTAATTGGTGATTATAACTGAATAGTAATGTTTCAGGTCAAAATTACCGAGTAAATTTTGTGCATTTGCAGCAATTATCTTCATTAACATTAAATTTTATACATAGCTCAAATGCTTTTGATTCTGATGTGTTAAACATTCTCCCATAGGACTAACAAATTTAGCATAAATTTGATATCGATACAAAATCATTAGTAGAACTCTGGGGCTTTTTGATTTCTCCACAGCGTCTCTTGGATTTAGTGCTGCTACCCATTGTTAGCGTGGTGTTGCTGACTGTCCTGGTGGCCCTGCAGTTTCCCGCCGTGCTCAATTCACCACTGGCCGCTCTTGGATTTGCCATCCTCGCCACAGTTTGCCTGGGTGCGGCCGCCACATTTGTTGGTGGCCATGTGGCTCCTCTGCCTCTGTTCGCCCTAATCCTGGTAAGGCTCATCTCCTTTGCCCACATAAACCAAAATTTCACACTATCTGCACAATTGTTGAACTCTGTCGGAAGATGGGAAAGTAATGGGCAAAACAATTCCATTTTCAATTTGTTTATAAACACATGAATGGCCATCAGCTCCAACAATACAGAGAGAATGGATTAAATTCAGCCATTGATATTTCAAATCAGCACAGATCCACTCATGGCTTTCAACTTGGATGCCGCATGAGAGGAGTTTTGCAATTTTACTGTGAAATGCGGAACAGAAGTGAGTGGAATGACTTTCCATACAAAGTGGACTCGATGGAGTGGTTTTAAATATTAAGAACCACTCTATTTAGATTGTGTTTCATAGGTGAGAGGAAAATTCAAAGAGCTGCTTGTGAAAGAGATGAAATTGAGAGTTTCAACTATTATAGTTTCTTTTTATAGCAAATTTGAGATGAAGAAAAAAAAATTAACCAAAGCAAAAGAATGTGAAAATATTTTTTTTTTAATTGCCAATAAAAGTCACAAAATATCTTTTCATACCAGTATCTGGCGTCGTAGGACTTAAACTTTGCCTAATATTCGGCAAATCAGTTTATTTAGCCTAATACATACTTTGCAATCGTTGATCGTTAGTTGAAATCGATAATTTTTAGTTAAATTTCTTTGGATTGTAAATAATTCGATAAATTTAGCCTAAAAATAGGCAAATTGAAGGAAAACTTGCCTATCTTTCGGCTGATTACAGAAGTTTCAGCAAGAAATAATTGCCACCGGAAATTACTCAGTTATATAAAGTTAGCACTTTTTTTTCTAACTTGACCTTCAATCATCATGTTTTTGATGAAAACTGCAAAATAAATTGTGCTCTTAGAAGTTCATCATGTTTGAAAAAAATGTCTGTGCACAGAAATTTTAATGAATAATAAATTCACATAGATTTATATACCATAGTAACGTTGAAAGAGGAATATAAAATGCAAAATTGCAAACTTTACCTCAAATCTCAATTCCCTCATTGCATATATGAGAATTTTTATTTGATAGTTTTCCTCTGTACAGTAAATCGCTTTTCTAGCGAGGAAATGCAAGGAAATATTTCAATAAGGCTGATTTGTGCTAAATTGAGCCCAGAAACTCTTTTAGTTGCGACAAATGGGAAATCAATAAGATCTATCTGTGGAGTGGTGGACAGAGATTCCGAGAAAAAGTTTTGCGCAGACATTTGCTATTGGCATTTTCCAACATTATAACCCAATTAATTACCAAATCGATGGTTTGTGATTATTTCAGGGTGTTCACACAATGTTGCCCGTTTCTTGGCCATGCTCAGTGGTTCTGGCTGTTATCCTCTCCCTTGTCCACTTGGCCTACAGGATAGGAACGAATTTCCAAGAGTTTCCACCACTCTTTCTACAACAGGTAAGACATCATGAAAACATCAATAGAATTGGTGGATCTCCCTTCAGGGGATTCCTCTTTGAACTTCATCATGTTTCCTCCAATTTCGGGAAATTTCACCAGAATTATATGTATTTATTAGTGGGAGAAAATTCTCTGTGGATTTTTTTAAAGAGCCGTTCTTTCATTGCAAATAATTTCCCAGTAATTTGAAAAATCTCCTTACTATTGTGGTTGACTAGTAATTTGCAGAGATACAGATTTCCCTACTGGATGCATGCAGAATTTTTCATTTTCCAGAAGAGAAACTTGTTGTCTCATTAAAATATTTCCATCATCCACCACCCACAACCAATTATTTATGAGAAAGTTTGGATTAAAATCTAAATGATGAATGGTGACTGTAGCTGAAATACGAAAAGTCCCTGAATGACGAGGAAATGTTAGCAAAGTGTATTCAATTGAAGACAACTCCGAATTGTGTGGTGAAAAATCCGTAGACACTCCATTAGGGGAGTGTTGGAGGCAATAAATAACAACCCCAAAGTGGATGGGAGCTCCATGACGACGCAACTGCAATGTAACTGATAGGGGTTCTGCTGAAAAGCCATGAGAATTGCGCGACATTTAGCAGAAAGCCCTCAAAATAATTATCTATCGTTGATGTTTGCCAGAGGTAAAATTTTCAGCCATTTCAGGGTTAAATTCTAACGGAAATCATTGTAAATTTGTCATAATTTAAAATGACATTTAATTCCGCGAAAGGCGCGAAATTACCGATATATCGCGGACTTATCGGGATTGATAACAGTATTGATAACATTATTATGGCTTATCAATTTCGGGTCACAAATTGAAACGTCAGTCAAAATTGTCTGATTAGAGAGTCAAGACGTGTTTGTACGCAATAGAAATCTCATTATTTACTCAAAATGGTTAAAAGTTTGCCAATAAACTTAACAATAACATTCGTGAACTTTATGTTGTGCAGTTTTCCAGCATACAGTAAAACAACTGGTAAGTAAATGGTCAAAAACGCGTTCAATAATATTTAGTAGGAAAGTTCCCCAAAAAATCATTCATAATTTTATATGTATCTACTAATATATTTTTTGAAAGCTCTTAACCTTCATTAGGAGACCTGTAAAAGCTCTCAAGATTTTCAAGCAAAGAAATATCCAACGAATAATCATGATTAGGAAAATAAAACTATTTTTTTAGAAATATCTTTGAAAGATCTTAAAAATTGTCAAAAATTTCAAAAAGCTCAATAATTTTACCAGATTTTTAGTGGAATTCTTACAGATTCCACTATTTCGGTGGTCGCAAAATACCAAAGAGGTCAGACCATGCGGTTTTCGGCAAAGGTACATAAGTAGGGGTAAATTACAAGATGGCGCCATAGACCTCCCCCTCCCCCTCCATCCGCCATTTTGAATAGTGTTGAAATACTATTTTTAGGATATCTCGGAAAAAAACTGATAAATTTTCTTGAAATTTTAGTATGTTGTAGACCAGGCCGAGACCTTTCCAACGATATATTACACAAGTCTCTAAAGATTCCTGAAGCTGAGATAAACTGGTTTTAATATTGAATTTTATATTGGCTATATCTCCCGTTCTATGGGTCCGATCTTGATCATTGGGTGCTTTTTGGGAAGGTCTCGGAAAATGCTAAAACTTTTCGAAGCTTTGGAAGTTAATCCGACCACCGCTAGTGGCGCTAAAGTCCATGAGTAATTTTCGAAAATTCAAAGACGTATATTTCGGAAACAACTGACCAAATTTCTTGGCATAATCTGTACGAATTCCACGTTCGCAATCTAGGATTGCCACTGATTTCAAAACTTAAGTATATTAGGAAATTCCGAGTTTGGGGAAAATTCAAAAAGTTCTAAATGAATTCTTGAAGCTCAGAAGAAAATTCTAAAAATTTCCAGAAGAAGCTCCTTAATTTTACAGCTTCTACTTCGATAACATCTGAAACACTTTAAGTGTACACTTTTTCTGGCAATAATATCCCCCCTTGTGTTGCTCAATATAAAAGGTTTGTTCTTTTTTAATCAATTTGAAGAAACGTGACTTAAACATTTCTTAGAATACGCTTAGCGATAAAATTTACAGCTGCTTTCTGGAAATTCATATCTTTCACTTAATTCATTTTCAAAGAATATCTTTATATTTGTTCTTGATAAGGGGATTGAGAACATATAAAGTATTATAGTATTATCTGGTTTAATGCTACATAGATGTAGTAAATTTCAAATATTTGGAATCGCTTTTCATTTGGATTTTCACTGCAATGACTTTTAAATTAAATCTGCGCTACAGAAATTTAATGAATAAATAATTGTTAATAGAATGCAAATTCAATATATAGATTATATAATTGAGAAATTTTCCAAATTGATTAAGCACTGATTTTATTTTAAATTAATTTTATATGGCGGGATTAGTGTGCAAATTGAAATTGGCTATTTTTAGATTAGCGCATTTTTCTCTTATCAGAAATATTATACAAAATTTATTTGTACTCATTCTTCTTATCTATTCTCTGACATTAAGCAAAAACTTGTAAAATATGCCTTTTATGCAGATAATCAACATGTGTTTGCGGCTTCTGAAGATATTCAATCAGGAATTATTAATAACACCGAAATATTTGCTGCAATGACACAAAATAAGATCAATTTCACAGAAGGTGAAGAAGTTATTTTAACATGTAAATGCAGAGGGTCTTTAAAGGACAAGATTAAATACAGTCCAACTCATGTTATCCCCTTCTGGTGTGAAATAGTGTGGAAGTACAAGACATCTAAGGGTCATTTAAGGAATAATATGTTATCCAACAGAAGAGACTCATTATCCAGAGAATATGGTATCAAAGAGTCTCAAGTACGCTTCAAAGCAATAGAAGATGCAACAATATTTTGCCAAGTAAAAAGCTCTAATAGTTCAGGCCAACTCCAAGCTGATATCTACACGAATGATCTGAATGAACCTGTATACGTATGGGCAAACTTAAATAATCCAGTACCTCAAGGGGATCGCCTGGAGATCACATGTGCTGCACATTTACTGAACTTTAGCAATATCACTTGGTTCAGAAATAATGTTTCATTAAATGAAGATCCAATGAAACGAATAGTTGAAGAACGCACAAAACATTCCAAAAGGAAAATTTTAAAATTTGAAAATGTATCAAGAGCAGATTCAGGTATTTATGAATGTCGAGCTCGAACAAAGAGGAACGTCTTCTCTCGTTCATTTGCAATAGAAAGAAAATTTCTAGAAATAGACGTTCAAGATGGCATTGCCCCTATTACAGGAGATGATCATCTTGATCCTGTTCAATTTGATGACAATCACGGTAAGTTTTCTTATATAAACCCATTTAAAGATTAACATTTAATAAAAAAAAATCTTTTGCTTTTCAGTTATTTTAAATTCAGCATTTGAACACGCTCCAATTTTATTTAGCTTTGGTTTTCTAATATTATTGTCATTATTAATGATTTTTTATATTGTTTATATTGTTTTACCGAAAAACAAACGTAAACGGCGAATCCAAAGCGAAAATATCGATTTGAAAATCATTGAGTCTAATAAGGATTCTTACACCACTCTGATTAATCCTAATATATCGAAATCTGATAAAAGAAGTGTACATAGTTACGCTGTCTTAACGAACAATAGAAGCACTGAGCAGGAGAAATCTTATCAAACTCCAGATGTTGCTGAAGATCCTCAAGATAGTAGTTATGATAGTTTCGATGAAGAATTGGTACGAAGACAATTGCAAATTAATCCAGTTCCTCAACTACCTCAATCATCATATATAACAATGACGGAACTTTTTAAAACACCGGATCATCATAAATCAATCTTAAATGATTATGAATTCCCATTGGAAAATATGGAGTTCACACAAAAGTTCTTAGGCGCTGGACATTTCGGCATGGTTAGACATGCTTTTGCAAAGAACATTATTCAAGGTGAAGAAAGGACAGAAGTTGCAGTTAAAAGCGCTGCCCGAAATGATGATGATGGAAAGAAAACTCTTTTATCTGAATTGGACGTAATGGTGCATATTGGAAGGCATGAAAATATCGTCAACTTGCTTAAAATCATCACGACAAATTATAGTAGAAGTAAGTTTTTTATTTTTAAATTAACTATAATTTACCGCTCCCATTTGTTAGTTCACAAATGTAAAGAATTTTGACAGTCTTGAAATATTTTATGATTTGGTATTCAGATTTAGGGTAGAGGGGCGGCAGTTATGACACAAACAAAATCACATTATTATCATATTTTTGAAGTGAAAATTTATTTGATCAATCTTGCAAATGTCCTTTATGTCCAAGAATGACCTCCCATATTTTTTATATATTTATTTTGGAGTGGATAAAAACATGAATACCTTTCGAAGTGTATACTTATCATAGTGCATGTAATATCGATTATTTACTGATATTACCTATTGATCAGTCGTTGCTTGGAATACAGATCAAGAGGAAAATTGGTTATTTTTCTATCAAGGATAAAGGATATATACTAGGTTTTGCAAACAAATGGTAATTAATATTACATATCGCTTGATCGATATTAGGAGCTGGTCGATATTATGCCCCAGTACGCTATCCCGAAATATGTTTCTTCAGTTTATTTTTGAATTATTAGGAAAAACCTCAAATAAACGTTTTCGCACTCGTGGAGCCACTTCCGTTCAAGACTTAATGGTTTGGGGGTAATCTGGCCAATTCATATATGCGAACTCTGATATTTACCTAATTGTCTCGTTTCGTGAATTTTATTCTGTAAGGTTTAACGATCTTGAATATTCCGGGTTGTAATTTTTGGTCTGGTGGCTCCTCATCCTTCGCTAAAGACAACTTAAAGTCATACACGATGCTTGCAAGGAAAGTGAAGAGGAAAGCTTTAGCCAGAGACACTCCCAAGCAGGATCTCCTTCCCTGTCCGAATTGGAGGAGATGTTCACTCACACAGACTTTCGTTCCAGTTTCATCAAGAAATCGTGAAGGTCTGAAGATCTCAGGATCACCCCAAATGTCCTTATTCATATGGACAGATTCAGTTCCCATAAGGACTGTTGTGTCTTTTGGGATGTTGAAGCCACATAATTCCGTATTCTCAAGAGCTCGTCTTGGTCCACTAATTGGTGCAATGCTGTAAAATCTTGCAGTTTCCATGAGGTAAGCTTCCATTAGAGGAAGATCCCTGTGCTGACTGATCCTTATGAACTCGCTGTTTTCGGCAATTACTACTTTCTTGACTTCTTCAAAGAGTTCCTCTTGGATGCCTTGATGAAGAACCAAACTCATCAGAGCAAGATCAAGAGTTGTACTGGTTAAGTAAGCTCCTCCGATGAAGAGATCCAACATTAGGACCATCAATTGAGTGTTTGTGAAGGTGGAAGTCCTTCCTTTCTCCTTCATGGTCTTCATCTGCTTCATGAAGGCATAAATAAGGTCATCGTTAGCTTTCTCATCACTAAAAGTTCTTTCATGTTCGCCAATAGTCTCACTCAAGAACTTCTGAATCTTTTCATTGAAGTCCAGCAATAAATTGTATCCAGAATATTCAGGAGCAATAAATCTGAACCAAGGCATATCAGATAAAAGTCCACCTGATAAATCAAAGGCTTTTGATCTTTCAGTCATAAGATCTAACAATGCCTTTGCATATTCACCTAAACCTTCCATTCCTGCAGAAAAAAACCACAGAACATTCATCACATGTGATGCGAGGATTTCTCCTGGCCAAACAGATCCTTCTTTACTCATTTTCTTCTCAATAACCCCTTTGAAGTTTAAAAATTCTTTCTCAATCATCTCTTGCATGTTATCCTGTCCAAATCCTATGCTTTTGAAACGTTTCATAGTAAAATAGCGATGTTCTCTCCAGATATCACCATCAGCCATCGTGATCCCTCCATTCGTGTTGAAGGTCCTTACAGTGTTGAAGAAGTTTCTAGGGCGTCCTTCAAAGACAGTTCTCATATGGATTTCTCTAACCGCCTTTTCCGACAAACCAACAATTAGTAATCTTCCTCCAAGGCGCAATCCAACGACATCAGGACTGTTGAATTCCTTTGACCACTTTTCAAATACATGATGAGTTCCACCGAGTTTACGAGAAGCTCTTCTAAGTTGCACACTGTTTCCAATGATCGGATACCATTGAGGACCTGAAGAAGCAGCAAAGTTTAGTTCTTCACAATTAATTATTCACTCGCTACAAATTACCTGGCGGAAAATTATGAGGTCGCCTCTGAGTCAAGTAAAAGTAAATGAATGTTAGGAAAAGTATTGCACAAGATAGAGTTAAGCTCATCGTAACACTTCCTTATACTCTTAATCACTTCAACTCTCCTCAACAGTCTAATTTCAACTAAAATCAAAATGATCGTAAGTGAGACTTTTATTTTGTTTGGATTCCGAAACTTTATATTCCTCTCAAAAATCTTCTCAATACCGATTCGTTTTGCTAATTGTTCTACGTGTTTACATAACAGTCAATGTAAAAAACGGAATAAAGTACCCACTTTCGGCCTCAACCTTGCGAATGCAACAAACACATATAATCACGAGATATTTTTCGCAATTAACAATGAACAATGCAATTTTTCGCAATTAACAATGAATTAAAATAATTATGTATGTTTTGTTTTCTTCCTTATAAAAAGTTAAATAGTAGCGTAAACAATCCAAATGAATTCCACTAAAAACTTCCCTGAATGTGCACATCTGAATCTATTTTACTTACACACAATGTCAACTTGTAATAATAAATTAAGAGAAACATGACTTAATTAGCTTGGGCATATGGACCTGGTTGTTGCGTATCGAGAAGTGATATTTTTTTTTCACTTTTTCAATCAATTTTAAAAAAAAAATATTGATCGAAATCGGTCCATATAATGTTCGGTCAAAGTCTAATCTTTGGCCTGACATAACTCTAGTCAGAATACAAGTAGAGATTAGACAGAGCGACCCCGTTTTGATAACCCCGATTTTGGTTACCCATTACCCAATCCCAACTAAAAATCTGACTACAAATTTCAAGTATTAGGTGCCCCGAATACCAAATTTTAAAATATTCCTTTATCCGAGTTAAGACACAAAATTTTAAGATTTTCAGAGACCAACTCTGAAACATCCCGAAACATTACCCAAAAAAAGATTGATCATGAATAAAACATTCATAATAATTTAGAATAATACATTTTTTTTGCAGATGAATTCATGATCATAACGGAATATTGTAAACTTGGAAATGTTCTTGACTTCCTGAGAAGCAATAAGAGCAAGTTCGTTGATGAAATTAATCCTGAAACGCGGCTTATCGTCTCTGAATTCAACTCTATTTTACAGATAAAATCTTCCAAGTAATTTAGATTTTTTTTTCAAAATTTCAAAACTTTTCTAACAACATTTATTCTTTCCAGTTCTTTAACATCAACTCATCTTCTTATTTGGTCAAAACAAGTTGCTAAAGGAATGCAATTCTTGGCATCCAAAGATGTCATTCATGGAGATTTGGCTGCAAGAAATATCCTTCTTTACAACAGCGTTTGTGCTAAGATCTGCGATTTTGGCTTGGCGAGAATTAAGAAAAACAGCAATTATTATTTAAAACAGAGCGATTTGGCTCTTCCGATTAAGTGGATCGCCATGGAATCCCTGAGCGACTGGATTTTCAGTACTTATTCAGACATTTGGTCCTTCGGTATTGTTTTGTGGGAGTTTTTCTCTTTAGGAGATGAGCCCTATCAGAATATAAGTGGACAAAAAATCCGTGAAGTCATCGAGAAGGGATACAGATTACCGAAGCCTAAATACTCTACAGAAGACTTGTAAGATATTTTTAAATTTTATTATTTGACTTTTAGTATAAATAACTTTTCTTTAACAGATATAATGTTATGTCAAGATGCTGGTTGGAAAATCGAAGGGAAAGACCATCATTTAAAGACCTTGAGGTTATTATTTCTCAGATGATGAGTATAGACCGTGAAGACGATTCTTCCTCCAACACAACAATTAGGTTTCCAAACCAAGAAGTTGAGATGTTTGGACAAGCTTTATATGTTTGATAAGGACTAAGTTTAAAAGAAAATCAAAATTGATACACAAAAAAACATCTCCTAATACCGTTTTCAGGTATTTGATCAATATTAGAACTTAAAGCTCAAAAAAACAAGGGGAAGATTTTAAAGTCAAGTGATGAACACCTGATTGGAAGTGCGCAATTGTATTCGGAAGTGAAGTGGATGTGCAATACTTAGACATTTTTTAAAGCATCAAGATAAGGAACTTTGGGATGTCAGTCAGAATTTTATCAATTTTTTGAGCTTTTCAAATTAAGTCGAAGACTTTTGAATATCCAAAAGAAAAGCAAAAGAAATTGCTAAGCTTTCAAAAATTTTCTACAACAAAGAAATTCCTAAAATTTTACAGAATTCCAAGAACTTTTTAAAAATTGTAAAGCTTTATGTCGGGGTAATATTCCTTTGTATGAAAAAATAAATGGCCACATTTTCCAATTTATTTTAAAAAAAAATATAAATATTTTGAAATTTGGTTTTTTACATATGATTGCATATGTCTTAGTGTTCATAAAAATATATATATATGACCAATTTACTGAAACAAAATAGCGTCATTATAGTACATCAAAAAAATCTTGATTTTTTGCTTACCGTACCTCTAACTTTTACAATTTTTGACCGATTGACCCCAAATTTGGACTGTACATTCACAATAAGATTCTCTAGTGAACAGAGTAGGATTTTTTTTGATTTTGGAAGAAATGGCGACGATTTAAGTGAAAATTATGCCCTTTTTACCCAAAAAAACAGTACAAAATCAGTCATAAAAACCATAAATTTTGATCAATCAAAAAAATCCTACTCTGTTCACACAGTCCAAATTTGGGGTCAATCGGGTCAATCGGTCAAAACTTGTAAAAGTTAGAGGTACGGTAAGCAAAAACAACCAAAAAACCCCGCGTTAATAAAGATTTTTCAAAGCTCATAAAAATTTTGATATTTCAACTGAAACAACTTATATATCTACTGCTTAGAAAATATCATAAAATTGATGTTATAAAAGCTTTTTAAAGCTTTTGAAGATTCGGAGAGCTTTCACGTTACTAAATGAAGAAGTGTTGGAATTAGTGAATATCATTTTAACGTAATACTTCCCCCTTGTTTTGAAATATCTTTAACTTAACTCTTAGTTTAAAATATTCCATCATAAAATTATTTATTCCATTGAAGTATTAACTTGTTTGATAGAATTGTCTAAGTTCATTACTACTTAATTTCCCTAAGATTTACATTAAACTTCACGATTAAGAAAAAAAAGTCTTTTAATCATATTTAATTTAACAAATCTTAAGAATTTCGGCGGGATCTAACTCAAAACTTTCATAAATTTGCAATAAAATTTTTCTCAATGGTGAAATTTCCCAGAAATTCGGAGGCTCTCCCAGTGGGTGGAACGTGAAAGAATTTGAGTATCTTTGGTAAAGAAAACAAGAACAGTGTGTTAGGAATGTTATGTACATATGTAACATAAGGAAAATTCTCACAATGTGTTTCCATCCATTCAGCTGTGCGGTGAGGCCATCCTCTTGGCAACTGCGAGTGTCTCTGGCCTGTACTATCGCATCATGTCGGATGCAGCTCACAATCGCACTGTAGATGGCACAAGAATTGGGATTGAGCAGCGGGTGAAATTGGAGTGTGAACGTGAACAGCAGGAGCAGCTGCTGCTCAGCGTCATTCCAGCTTACATTGCAGCAGAGGTGAGTTATCAAGCCTCTACATATAAGATTACTTGACACGCTACTGTAAGCTCATTAAATTAACGAATGAACCACAGCATCAGCCAATCTTGCAAAAGTGATTTACTTTTATCACTTCTCTGGGTGGAAGCTATCAAAATGACAATTTAAGCGTGTCGGAGGGAACATAAAAAGGAGAATTTCATTAGGAGAACTTAACTACAGATGGTCCTAAAGAAACATTTTCTGCCGCAACACAAGAAAAATCTCCACCACAATTTATCGGCAAGAAAGTACCTTGGGAAAGCATTAGACGTGTGGGTAGACAAAGCAGTGTGAATTTTTCATTCGACACCCACAAAACCACCCCCCACTTTAATTGGCACTCACCGTATGGAGACGAATTTCCGCACCGACACCTTATCGTGTCCCTGGGAAAGCCACACACACACAGTATCCGTACGAGGATGTTAAATAATGAAAATGGGGGACGGAATGCAAATTCTTCACGTACAAGCAAAAACTCCCAAACCTCAAGCTCCCCATCTCGTATCTCTTTCGAACATTTGATGAAAACAGCAATTTCGGGATGTCTATAATTAGGGTGGCGCACGTTTATGAATTGGGTGGAATTTATCAAGTTGTCGAGGAATTATTTTCCATGATATTTTCACGCCACACCACCCAGAAATATTTCAACTTTATACTCCCGTCGGGATGCCGTTAAAGGAGAGAGATTGCTGGGGAAGGTGAGATCAGAGTTGAAACTAATGTACCATCTATAATGAAATTTTCCTTGTCATTCCTGAGTTTATGGCACCTTAACCATAATCCCTGGATATTTTATTGCCCCGACACAAAAATGGCAATACTGCAATCCAAATGTTTCCCCGTTTCTCCGTCTGTTACCGCCCTGGAGGCCAAACGGTTGCAGATAGAGATTTCGGGTCTTCGGGGGACCCCCCCTAAAGTCGACCCTGGGATCAGGACCAGGCCCTTCATTTTTCTAAAAAGCCCCCCTATCCCCTATAAAAACATGTTTTGTTGGTATATCTCGAAAACTGCTGTAACGATTTTTTTCATTTTTACATATGTGTTGTAGATTTACCAGACGCACTTTTCGTCCATACATTCCAATGACCTCCATACATTCCGTCTAACGGTTTTTCAAGGTCAAAAGTTTGAAATTCTCTTTTCGAAGGTTTTGCTCGCTTCTAACCCATCATGTGGGTACTTATTAGAATTGTCTTTAAATTTCCTACAATCCTAAGCCGGTTTAAACATAAACCGGGTATAAACCAGTTTTAAACCGGAAGTCATTCCGGTCGGGGCACTCCGCCAAGTATAAACTTGGCAATCATTTTGAAAAGCTCTTGCAATTTCATATAACTCTTTAGAAGACACCAAGATGATCTTAGATAGATTTCATATTAATTTTTCACTTTGAGTGATTCTTGTAATATTCTAATTCTTATATTTAAAAATTCATAACTTCATTGTTTTTGAAGGGATTTCTAAAATTCTTTCTGTATTAACTCAAGTTTTAACTTTAAGATTAAAACTTATTAAAATAGAATCTTTAACTTAGGTACTTCAAATCTAGACCTTCGGCAACTCTGCAATAAAGAGAGAGAAGCGGACTAAAAAGTTAAGCCGATCTCTTTGCCATACTCCATCCATAAACATACATTTTATGAGGGATCACTCACAATGATTTTCCTTGACTTCACACGTGAAGGGCATAAGGGAGGAAAAGGTCTCCCCATATCCCCATAAAGTGAGCTTCTGATAAAATTCAAACAGAAAGACCCGAAACAGAAGGAGACTAGAGATGTGTTTGAACTTAATCGTGCTATTGTTCCAGCACTTTTTTTGTTGCAGAAGTATAGAGGGAAAAGGTAAAAGTTGGTAACCAAGTTGAGGAATGAACACATGATACATTTGAATTATGAAATTCTCTTCTCCCTTCACATTCTCTTTTCGTAATCATTTGAATTTCTCCAACATTACACACTGTAATAATCTTTCCCACCGTTTATACATCGTCTTGTCTCTCCTTCCACCTGTTTCGCATAATACCTTGCCATTTCTGCAAAAAGAGTCTCCCGCCAACATGCAAAGTGTTATGCATATGAGACAACTCTATAAGCCGTGGAGCGAGACTTTCTACCCACACTTTGTGGGGGGGTTGAAAATGGTTGGAATAAATTATAACACGACGTTGTGTTTCGCGGAAGTTAAAGGATGCATTAACTAAGTTTTCCCGCCAAAAAAAAGCCCCTCCCTTATTTGAATGTAAAACACTCCTATATCGTGATTTTCTTGATACAATGTTAATTAATAGAGATTCATTCTTAGTCTTCCCTTCGATCCCTCGAGCAATATCAAAAGCAATTTCACGTATCGCCCCCAGACAGTGTCCGGAGACATTATTCCTTTCCCTCCCAGGAGATTAACAAAACTGATTTCCTCACCCCCAACATCAAGCACGAGGTGGAGCACTAAAATGCCAATTTGCGGGAGGTCTGATGGGAAAATAACAGCTCCGAGTGAGCTTTTAGCATATTGATTGTTCTGAGCTTCCGGGGTGACAATCCTCGGATTACGGGAGAGCTTTATTATTTATAAAGTCCTAACAAAAATGCAATTCACGTTGAATTGTAGAAAGTGTAGAAAATTCTAGCGCTTCCTGCTATTAAAATTCCCCCTGAAAGTACTTTTTCACCTTTTACAGGTGAAGCGAAGCATAATGCTGAAAATGGCTGATGCTTGCCATCATCAGGCGGGCGGTGGGCAAACCACACGCTTTCACGACTTGTACGTGCAGAGACACAACAATGTGTCCATCCTCTATGCTGACATCGTGAACTTCACGCCACTCTCAGAACAACTCACGGCCAGTGATCTCGTGAAGACTCTTAATGAGCTTTTTGGTCGCTTCGATCAGATAGCGCAGGAGAATCAATGTTTGAGGATCAAGATCCTGGGCGATTGCTACTATTGCGTGTCTGGATTGCCCGTGTCACGGCCTCAGCACGCGGCCAATTGCGTCAACATGGGTCTGGCCATGATCGATGCCATCAGGTGAGTCACTGATATTAAAATTTCGACGAATTTTTTGAAAGTTTCTCAATACTTAAATATTTAGACCTTTAGACATGTTGATTCAAAGTTTAAAAACTCAAAATTCCTGCAAGCTTTCTTAGGCGTTCGTGTAGAAAGAAATAAGAAGTAAAAAATAATAAAAATAAAAATAATAAAATGATTAAAAACAGAAACAAAAGAAAACTCAAATATTTGCACTTCTCGCTATGTTTTTAATATATTTAAAATTTCAACTGTTGTCTTTCAATATCGGCAGTTGCTCATTTAATTCACAATATACGCAAATCATTTTAATTACATTGATTGAGAAATAGACGGCAACTACTGTATTAAGTTGTCGAAATACAAAACTCAAGCTGATCCCTGAATCACGAGACCTTCATAAGGGTCCAGATGCAAAATGCTGCTCGTCACAACCTCTCCTGGGAATCGCCTCGATGAAACTGATGCAATGTGGAAGGTCAATCGACCAGTTAGAAGATGTGAAAGATTTACTGCTTCGTAATTGGGACCAACGTTAACCACTGTGACGTAGGTGGGGTGATTAGGAAGACGTCGAGAGATTGATAGAACATTTTCCCCATGAGTTCTGATCTCAACGGTGCCTTTCTGAAGGGTTGGAGTGGTTCTGAGCCTTAGAAGTTGCCGGTAGACCTTCAAGTGACTCTTTTGAGCAATTCTCTCATTCCTCACATTCACTTTTTTGTAGAGAGGGGAGACTGGGAGCCACGTTTTGGGATTTTTTGAGAATCCAGCACTCACAGTGCTATCCCACTGGAATGGTGTGCGAGCAGGATCTCTGGAGAATAGATCGTAGTTTTCAGGACCGGCATTGAGACCTGCGGGATCAACTGTCTCCTCAAAAGTGAGGAAGACATCCGTCATGCCAATTTCCTCTCCCTGAGAAAAAAAATTGCTCAATTCAAACTTAAATTCTTGTTTCCAGTAACTTACTGATCAGTTACTGAAGCTACTGATTATAATTTTTCGTGTTCTAACTTACATTGTACGTGATACTGATCCCTGGGAGAGTGTTCAGGACCATGTTGATGGAATCGATTCTGTGTGTTCCGAATCTCGATGCAATACGTCTCTGATCGTGATTTCCAAGCACCCAGTTTGGTACTGCTCCGTCAGGAATATTGTCCAGCCAAATGTTAATTGCATTACGGAAATCAATTGCGTTGGAGTTATTATTGAGATGCATTATCATGTAGAAATTAAATGGGGCGTGAGATCCTTTCTTCTCGCCATTTCCGTAATAGGACATGAGGATGTCAATTTCGGAATAGGCTTCAGTTAGCATAATACGCATATTGCCGTCTTGATTAGTAAACTCATCGAGAACTTCACGCCACTGATAGACCATATCAACAGTTTCTGGTTGATCCATTGTAAATTCATGCTTGAGATACCCGTGATTCTCGGGATCGTCTTCCCAAAAGCCACTGGGAGGCTCATCCGGAAACATGCCATCGGCATCTGGTACAACTTCAAAAAGATGAGGAACTGCATCCACCCGATATCCATCAACACCTTTCTGTAACCAAAATCTTATAATATCTTTCATTTCATTTACAACCACTGGATTCCGATAATTAAGATCGGGCTGTTCCTTAACAAATTGATGAAGGTAGTATTCTCCTCTTCCTGGGTGAAACTCCCAAGCACTGCCACGAAATGCACTTAACCAATTACTGGGAGGAAGTTTCTGTCCTGTTGGATCTTCTGGATTTTCCTTTCCAGGATGCCATACAAAGTAATCCTTAAAATCTGGATCACTTTCCGCTGATTTTTCAAACCAAATATGTTCATTACTTGAGTGATTAGGCACCAAATCCAGCAGAACTTTAATATTGAATGCATGAGCGATTTCCAAGAGTTTTTCAAAGTCAGCCATAGTCCCAAACTTGTCCCAAATATCGCGAAAATCCGAGATGTCGTAGCCAAAATCAGCCATTGGAGACTTGAAGATGGGCGAAAGCCAAATGGCATTAATTCCCAAATCCTTCAAATAAGGCAGCCTCTCAGTGATACCGTTGAGATCACCAATTCCATCTCCATCGGAGTCTCTGAATGATCTTGGATAAATCTGGTAGATATTGGCTGTTTTCCACCAATCCAAATCACTGTGGATCCCACAAATTTGCCACAGACACAAAATCACCACTAAAATCCTCATCTTATCCACTCGTAAAGATTCAGAAGTCACTGTATAGAACCTTGAGACGTGACCGCTATTTATATTGCAATAGACTTATTTACCGCCAACATCTTATCAGTACTTTGTATTCTTTTGTGATCGGCAAATATATTGAAGTGCATTATGAAAGGGTAATTAATTAAATTGATATATTGAGGAAGTAAACAACTCTCAGTGTATATCTGAAAATGTTAGGGATGATAGAGTAAATCGTTGAGAAATCAGTTTTATAAACTTACATATATGAGTGAGAATTCGATGATTTTCTACTGGGAAATACGATTAAATAGTTTTCAATCGTGAGATAAGTATAATATGTTGACAGAAATTATACCATGCATCTGAAAGCATAAGACAGTAATAGAGCTACTAGAGATCACTATAGAACACGCTGGAGCGCCCTTGAATTGCCAAAAATCCTCCGGCTAAGAAGCTGACCTTTAGTATGCTTGTTTTGCTCTTGTCTGCTCAACTAACAGACAGCTTTTACTTACTTTACGAAATCGAACTAATTTGCCACCTTTTAGACAAAACTTATTCAAATTGCATATTTTTAGGCGAATTTTAATAATTTTATTCACTTTAGATTTAGGTACCCACCTTTTATTATATTGAATCAACAAAAATTATAGATAATACTATTCTGAATATTGCATTATTCCCGTCATAATTATAATAGGATTACCTCCATGATCTCTCGGCTGATTTAAGTGAAAGAGATAATTTTAGCCAATGCAATAATAGATTGCAATTTGCATTATTATCTCCTCATTATTATGAAAGCGTCATTGAGTGCTTTGTGGTTAGCCGAAGCATCCCACAATGACTTAAATTTAAATGATGAAATGGGGTGAACTGAATGTTGCAATTATGCAGATTCGTGCGGGAGGCAACTGGCTTCAACGTGGACATGAGAATTGGTGTTCACACTGGAAATGTTCTCTGTGGCGTTCTGGGTCTTCGCAAGTGGCAATTTGATGTGTGGAGCGATGATGTTACTCTGGCCAATCATATGGAGAGCGGTGGAGTTGCCGGGTAAATATTTATCTCTTCTTTGCTTTTGCATTTGTATAAATTTGCAAACACGCAAAAAATGGGGTGAACTTTTTTTCAGACGCGTTCACATCACAAAAGCCACACTTGATCATCTGGATGATAAGTTTGAGGTGGAGCCGGGAAATGGATCATCCCGGGAAGCTTATTTGGCAGATCACAAAGTTGAAACCTTCCTCATAGTGCCACCAAAGGTGAGAAAACCGCACGTAATTGAATTGAATGTGTGCGAATCTCTGCTGGAATTCGAGTGTATGCTCAGTGTTGAGGGGTTTAGTACACAAAATTTATGTTTAATTCAAATTTGTTAAGGATGACTTATTGGAAAGAAATATGTAGAGTTTATAAGGAAAATTACAAGTCTTCCAGTAATAGAGATTTGACGAAGCAGAAAAAACCGTTGCACTGTCTCATTCAAATTTATCGCGATATTTAGCGATACTTTTTTTACAACTTAGAGATTTTAGAACTACAAACACTCCAGTAATAGGGATAAAAATTAATATGATAAGGATTTTTGAATAGAGAAGAAAATCAATTTAACAAATGCAAATTCTTGATGTTCACCCCTTATTTCCCAAAATCCAATAGAATTTCCGGTTGCCACGCGCGAAAATCACTTCGCAATTGCAGTTGAAATCAATAGAACATAAATCATCATGTAGAATTTCCGTCTCCTTCACTGTGGTACAATTGTCTGCTTCCTCCTTGCAGAAATCAACGTCGGATTTGTCAAAGGTGACACCCAACAGTTCCCCCAAGCCACCAGACTCCCTACCAATAAGTAAGGTCTCAATTATGGAGCCCGAGGATGAATCTTGTGACACAAAGACACCCTCAACTGTTGACTGTGACTCCAAGGATGAGCTGAAGATTGCTCCAGTGACACTCCAAATAACACCAACAATTACAGAAGAGAATGGCGACACAGATGAGAAGGAAATGAACAAAAAATCCTGCTTGTCACTTCCGGTGGAGCCAATGAACGGTATAACACCACCTGCAGTGCACGATCGACGGAAACTTTCCGTTCAGGGCTTGATGGGCTTTGGGGAGCGAAGACGATCCTCTGGAGCTTTTCTCACAGATCTCACGCGCAAAATGTCCATATCAAATGGTGATGGATTTGGTGAGAAACTTCTACCAATACCCACTAACACATCATTGGCGCACAGCCTATCCCGTCACGGCTTAAACTGACTTGCCTATATGGCCTTAGTTGCTGGTTTGTTCTTGTCTTTCGTTCTTTGGTTCATACCTATGTTCTTGCCTTTAGGACTCTGTGTTCGGTCTAACCTAATAAAATTTCTAACATGCTTACATCAGCCTAGACCAGCCTATAGTTCCACGCTTTCTTGAAACAGCTTCTAGAGCCCATTAGCTTAATTAAGCCCGGAATGTATGAAAGTGATTTTAATCAGTTGTTTAGACTTTTAAATTTACTCATCCTGTTAAGCGACTTAGGATTTTTTTTTAAATATCTTCAAACAAGACCTAAAAAATATGTAGTCGCTCTAACAGATGATTAAATTTAAAAATTTATAAAAGCTGAAATTTAATCTTACTTCTCGCATTTTGGGCTAAAAAAAACGTTAAGCCAGTCACGATAACAAGATGACCTTTTTAGCCACTCCGGGCGGACCTCCGTTACGGACCCGACCATCATCCAAGATGACCAAGTACGTTGAGTGTTGGGGCGCAGACAAACCCTTCGCCAACATCACAGACTCAACAATGGCGAAGAATATAGGCCTAGCTGTAAGAGTATCGCAATTCTAGAGTTAAACAAGGGGTCCTAATAATTCCCATTTCCAGAGCATCGCGATGATTGAATCGAATTTACTCCCAGCGGAAAATGCTTGTAGCGACTGTGGATGCTTTGGGCCACCCAAGGAACTGAAGCCAGTCACCATGTGGTACAGGAATAGGCCCCGTGAAACCCTCTACCGCATCCAGCCGGACCCACACTTTAGATATGATTTAATATGTGCATTTATCATGTTCCTCTCAATTGCCGTGATCCAGCTTATAATTGTTAGAAGGTAAGATGAAACGGATGAAGCTTGGACAACGGAAATTAATCTTGTTTCTTGTAGTAATGTTGCGCTTTTAGGATCATTGGGTGCTTGTGCAATCTCTCTTGGCATTTTCTTGTATCTGAGCCACTCGCAACTGGGTGAGAGCTCAGCTCCGGGATCCCACGGTCCTGGACAAGTGATAGCAAACAGTCGTCCCCTGAGGATGGCTATATTCTTCATAACAATCGCTTTAATAGCTGCTTTTGCTGTTTTTAGTGTGGTAAGTCATGAATATCTTGAAACGTCTCAACAAATTGATTTTTATAAGTCAATTTATTTTCCCTAGATCAATTTTGATGATGAATTTCCCGTAAATACAAGTGGGAATATTACTGAAATCCGAATGGAACCTCGAGCTCTTGAGGCAGCACCAACGTACATCTTTTGCTGTGCTCTCAGTCTCTCAGCCATTTCGGCCTTCCTGCGAGCAGGATTTGTCCTCAAGTTCACATCTATGATCCTATCAATTATTGTCCAGGGCATCATCCTGCACTTTAGTGATCTCTTTCAGCGGTACGACGCTTACACCCTGCAACCCTGGCCCCTAGTTCTGCCCGGTGTTTTATTTCTTCTCCTAATCGCCTCTGTGCTGCACACCCTGGATCGCCAGGGTGAGTTTGTGTCGCGCACTGACTTCCTCTGGAAGGCCAAGTTGAAGACAGAACAGGAGGAAGTGGAAACCATGAGGGGAATCAATAAAATCCTCCTGGAGAACATCCTTCCCGCTCACGTGGCGTCCCACTTCTTGCGGAAGGATCGATCGGATGATCTCTACCATGAGAGCTACTCCTGCGTAGCCGTGATGTTTGCCTCCATTCCCAACTATAAGGAGTTCTACGATGAATCCGATGTCAATAAGCAGGGACTTGAGTGTCTCCGACTATTGAATGAGATCATATGTGACTTTGATAAACTCCTGCTCAAGCCAAAGTACAGTGGCATCGAGAAGATAAAGACTATAGGCAGCACGTATATGATTGCATCGGGACTGAGACCAGGCAAGGAGGAAGGTGCAACGGTAGGTGTTCTTTAATTGTTAAAGTATTGCAAGAATCAGAACCTAATCACAAGAGAACGGTTATTGGAGTTGAAAATTTGAAGGGATTTAGGAATAAGAGACTTTATCGTAAAACTGGTTTTTAATAAAGATCTTCTCTTGATCTTGAATTAGAACCTGGCTAAATATGGAATCTTTAATTTGAAAGAACATCCCCAAATTTTGAAAATCCTATCTTGTCTTGCGATTAGGATAGGTAATATCTTCTTAATATAAACAATTTATTTAAATATTTTTATCTTAACTAAAAGTCGAGAATCCAAATTTTCAAAGCAAATGTAAATCCGAATTAGAATCCTTTGCAAATTTAGGAAAGAGATCTTAACCGAAATCGTTTAAATTTGATTTTACGTATAATCCTTTCTAAACATTCTTAAATCAGTTCCAAAATCAATCAATCGGGTTTAGATCACTTTAAAAATTCTATCAGGTTTTCGGATTAGAATCTTACCTTAATACAGACTCTTATAAAATACGGATTCTAAAAGAAAGTTCAGGTCCGAATTAAGATCAACTCTGAATTTGGGATTGAGACCCTAATTCGGATCCTTGGACTCTTTATTATCTTTTTTTACATTCCGAACTTACAAAACCAGATAAGGAATACATCCTGATTTGAGAGCTAAGTTCCTACTAATTTTGGTCTAATTCAAACTTATGTAAACCCGACTAAGGGATGAATTCTTCCGATTTAAAATATAAGTTCGAACTCAGATAAGGGCCTCATCAGGATCCTGAGCTAGTAGCCAAGCCCCTAATTTCAAAGCAATAATCAAGACTAATTTGTTCTGACACTGCTTAAATCCTTTCATTTTTTAATTCTATCTCATAACTAATATTGTCCACGGCAAATTCTAATGTTACCAAAAATTCACGCATGCACCTCACCCTCAATCACGTGTCCAAATAACACAGAAACCCAACATCTTGGTAAGGAAGCAATTTATTATCAAATTGTTCAATTATGTTCATGCATGCCCAAAAACGATTTATCCTCCATATCCAATTCTTTATTAATTGATTTGTGAATTCAGGACGAAAAGCGAACGGAGGAACACAATGTGGTGACTCTGGTGGATTTTGCCATATCCCTCATGTCAGCCCTGGATCAAATCAATCGGGAATCCTTTCAGCGATTCCGTCTGCGGATTGGTCTCAATCACGGACCCGTGATTGCGGGTGTTATAGGAGCGCAAAAGCCCCAATATGATATCTGGAGTAATACTGTGAATGTAGCATCGAGGATGGACTCGTGCGGCATCATGGGACGCCTTCAGGTGAGTTAATGAGCCCCCAAAATGGATATAATTCTCTCCAAGGGATTTGTAATATGTATGCTTAGAAATGGTGTACAATTAAATGATGGTGAATGACCGTACTTGGAAATGCTTTGAAAATTTTTTTTATCATTCTCTTCGTTATTTTATTGAAATGTTGTGTTTTCTTTTTAAATTTTGAGAATTTTGAAATTTATTTATTATTTGAAAATTTCTATGGAATTTCAGCAAAACAAAACTTTTTAATTTAACTCAAGATTTAACTATAGTTTTTCCAAAATTTTTTAATAACTTTTGAAACACTTTATGAGTTTTCAAAGTATTTTTTAACTTTTCAAAAATTTATTGAAATATTCTTGCTTTTTCCTCCTTAAGAAAAAGCTGTAGAGCTTTCTTAAAGGAAAAACATCTAGACTAGAGCTTTCCCAAATAAAAAGCTCTAGTGCTGTCCTAAAGAAAAAGCTCAAGTGTTACACTATAGGAAAAGTTCTAAAGCTTCTCTATAAGAAAAGTTTCAGAGCTTCTCTATAGGAAGAGCTCTAAAGCTTCTCTATAGGAAAAGCTTCAGAGCTTCTCTATAGGAAGAGCTCTAAAGCTTCTCTATATGAAGAGCTTCAGAGCTTCTCTATAGGAAGAGCTCTAAAGCTTCTCTATAGGAAAAGCTTCAGAGAATCTCTTATAGGAAAAGCTTCAGAGCTTCTCTTATAAAAGAAGCTTCAGAGCTTCTCTATAGGAAAAGCTCTAGAGCTTCTCTATAGGAAAAGCTCTAGAGCTTCTCTAT
>CAKKOB020000444.1:29547-48464 GCA_918844115.2 Phlebotomus perniciosus | reverse complement strand
CAAACGGTTGCAGATAGAGACTTCGGGTCTATGGGGGACCCCCCCCCTAAAGTCGACCCAGGGATCAGGGCCAGGCCATTCATTTTTCTAAAAGGCCCCCTATCCCCTATAAAAACATGTTTTTTTGGTATATCTCGAAAACGGCTCTAACGATTTTTTTCATTTTCACATATGTTTTGTAGAATCACTAGACGCATTTTTCGTTCATACATGCCAATGACCTCCATACATTCCGTCTAACGGTTTTTCAAGGTCAAAGTTTTGAAATTCTCTTTTCAAGGGTTTTACTCGCCCCAAACCCATCATGTGGGTACTCATTTGAAAGGTCTTTGAATTTCCTACAATCCTAAACCGGTTTAAATTTAATCCGGGTTTAAACCGGTTTAAAGCAGGAAGTTGTTCTCGAGTTTTATCCCACTCATGCGGGTATTCATTGGAAAGGTCTTTGAATTTCCTACCATCCTTAACCGGTTTAAGCTTAATCTGGGTTTAAACCAGTTTTAGTCCGGAATTCGTTCTTGATTCTCAACCCCATCATGTGGGTATTCATTGGAAAGGTCTTTGAATTTCCAATACATATGGACCACTTTCAGATCAGTACTAAAAAAGTTTGTGGAACACTTTTAGACCACTTTTAGACCAGTTCTAAAAATGTTTGTAGAACACTTTTAGACTACTTTTAGACCAGTACTAAAAATGTTTGTATAACACTTTTAGACCACTTTTTCAAGGTAAAAAGTTTAAAACTATCTTTTCAAGGGTTTTACTAGCCTCAAACCGATCAAGTGGGTACTCATTTCATTTTCTTTTAATTTCATCAAACCCATTCGACAAGAAAACACTAGACTTTATAATCCCACTAACTCCCTCTTTCCTAAACGCAACGTGTCGGGGCACTCTGCCAAGTCTAAACTTGGCATTTCTTTTTAAATTAGGAATACGCCTTAAGTTTTAAGTTAGACTGAAGCTCTAAGCTAGCTAATCAGCTTAAAGATAGCCTTAAGACTGCTTTAATCTAACCTTTAAGTCAGGCTTAAGTTTAAAGATAGCTTTAAGGCCAGCATTAAGCGTAAGTTTGGCTTAAAACTACAGACTTATTCATAACTAAAAAGTTAATTTCGTCAGAATATTTGAAGCTAATTTGATAGCCTGGATCTAGCTTTAGAGATAAAAGAAGTTGACAAATTTTGTTTAAAAATTAAGACTAGTTAAATTTTCATTGAATTTACTTTAAACCTTTAAAGTTAAACGGTTTTTCACTACAAAAATAAAAAATCCCAATTAAAAAAACTTAATAACATGCCCAATTATGCTAATCAGATTATGATCACTGTATCAAGGAGCTTCAGGGTTAGGGCGGGAGAAGAGAAACGCAATGAAATACACACAGAAAAATGGATAGATAGGGAGAGAGAGAAGGATCAACATACCTGTGGTTGTGTATCAAGTGTGTGCTTGGACATGACAATTGTTGTGGTCTTCTGTTTCTTATCATCATGATGCACCTCAGCCTGCACTTCCGGCGTCACCTCTGCATTCCCGCCAAGAGCTAAGGATTCAGCCGCCCTCACAATGTCCAGGACCTATCACGAAAAAAAATTCAACGCATTAACATCTTTTTCCGGAAAACCCAATAGTAATTTTCATTACCTTTTCAGGTGTACTCTTCTCCTTCATGAGAACCAAGTCCGATGGCGTAGAATTGACCAAAGCCAATTCATTGGGAATCTGAGGTTTCTCTTCCACTTCCTCCACTTGCAGAGACTTTATCTTCTCAATGGTATCACTAAACACTTCAGAATCCTGAGAAGAAAAACAACCCAATCAACTTTAATGGACACAAAAATAAATTTAAATTCCTTTTTACCACAAGATTCTGTTGCTGTGATGTCAAATCCTCATCTTCTCTATCTAAACTCGAGATACTCTGACTCAATTCCGATCCAGTTTCTGACGCTCTCGATCCAAGACGTTTCCCCGTGTTCATTCCAGTGCCGTGAATTAGAGCGGACTTATCGTAGCCCTTGCAGACGATCAAGTACAACTCATTACCGGCTGCTCGCAGGGAATCCACGGCTTCTTGATGAGAGGCTCCCAGAAGAGAGGTTCCATTGACCTCCAGAATTCTCATTCCAACCTGAAAATGCAAGGATATCAATATCTATTTTTTTGCATAATCTTTTTTTGGGGCATTGATCTAACCTTTAGTCGGCCATCTCGCCTTGCAGCACCACTAGAATTGATTTTGGACACAAAGACACCTTCATCTGTTGGATCCAGCGGATTGCCCTTCTGACCATTTAATCCACCCTTGATGTGCATTCCCAGGCGCTCTCCCTCAGCCTTCACCAGAATGACTTGCTGCAGGAGAAGAAGAAATCGAAAGATATTTAATAAAAAGTGAAATTATCGTCTTTATAGTTTTAATAGTTTGAATCAAGGAAGAGATATTAGGAATAAAAATTCTAACAACAGTTTAAAACTGCATAAAATCTATTAAGCCACAGTTTTATGGGAAAAAAGAGGTTTAAATTTTCAATAAATATAATTGTTAGGCATTGAAATTACTTTAGGTTTTCTAACAAATTTATATCTATGCATTCGTTGTACTACTTTCAATCCTAATGTCTCTCCCTTTTCGATATTATTAGTGATAAATTCTATAAGATAATAGATCCCTAAGGAAAATGCTGGCCAGGCAGCTACATACCTCCTCTTTTAATATTTCTATATCGCATTGCTTGCATTTGTGATAAAAGAACGAAAAGTTCGTGATGTAAAAAGCTTTTGCAAAATTGTTTTGATGACAAAAAAGTATGAAAAAATTGATAAAAAAAACAAATCATCTCTCTGGTCTTAAGAGATTGCAGAAAAATAATTGGCAAAACAGAAAATTTTCACCAGCAAGAAAAATAACACGGAAAAACAACGCAACTAAACATTCTTATGAGTTTTCCCACATCTATGATTTCTTACCTGGAAACCAATTGGAAGAGGATCGTGTTGAATTGTTAAAGTGATTTCATCTCCCGGACGTAGAAGTTCCATCACGGCTTCCTGATGCGTCGCCTGGGCTACATCTGTTCCGTTAACTTTCAGTATCCGATCACCCATTCGAATCTTGCCAGATTGCGAGGCAATTCCGCCAGGAACAACCTTCCAAGAATTTGGAGGAAAAAAACGTCAGAAACTGCACAAAAGTAATGCCAGCAAGACTTCTTACATGTGAGATAAATATTCCAGGTTCATGAACTCCAAATGGAACACAAGAATGATCTGTTCCACCGATTATACTGAATCCCAGAGAACCCTGATTCTTGGGCAGCTTCACGTCCTAAAAGGCAAATAAGATATTTTTCCTTCAGTTTACTCGGAAAGTATCCTGAATTTCTACACACAAAAAAGCGTGAAATTGCAACATAAAATCCTGTAAGAGAAAAATAATAAAGAAAAATCCATCACATCAACATTTTCCCGACTAATAAACCCTTCCTCGACGTCCTAATAATTAGTAAAAAATGACTACATTTTAGTAATCCGCATGCCATAAACTGGTAGTTATCGATACATCCAGCTACTCAATGTGTTTTCCATCTCAATAATGCGCTACATTATTAATCCATCATGCCTTTAGATTCTTAAACTACATTTCTTAATCTCTAAAATGATACGTGATGAAAATGGAAAAGGATGTGATTCAGGATAAAGAGAGGGGAGAGAAAATAAATAAAAAACACGGGTCAAAAGAAGAGAGATCTGAAAGTGAAAGATTAATTACACAACAATATCCTAAATGACAAAAAAAGAGCAGAAAGCTGAAAAAAATCAAGAAGGTATCAAAAATTTTGTGAAAATATTGTACAAGGCAAATAAAAAAACCTCCCATCAGTGAGAAAATCATGTCATTAGGAGCATAAAAAAAAATCCATGAATGATAAAAATTAATCACAATTTGCTCAAGAGCCAAAAAATGATTTAACGAAATAAATAAAACACACAAACACACACTTGAGTGAATGAGAAAATAATTTTGTGATGATGATAAATAGAAGAATGATAAGATTTGGCGTTTCAACTGATAAGTGTGTCATTTCTCATTAATTCAGGCTTCTAGCGTCATTCATTTGAAAATCCCTTTTCACAAACACCCTTTCTGACCCAAAATTGAAAGGTATCTGACAAGAGAGGGTCTCATCTACACCCACATGAACCCTTTTTATTGGTATAACCACATTCATTGAATTCCATATGATTTAATTCACGCCAGACCCCAAATGGAATGTGTTGGCTTTATACTCCCAAAGAAAACCTCTTTTCCAACCACATTTACTCAAAATGACATCATGTTTTATCAACTGTATCCCCTCCCTGTTTTTCTATAGTAGCTAAAATTAAATGCCAACATTTTAAGAGAAAAACAAAAAACAATGCACAAATTAATACAAATTTGCCCACGACTAATGTCAAACAAAACGGCAACTTCTACAAATCATCTACTGCAAAAAAGAATTACTCAAAAAAAAAGTATCATGCTTGTCTGACTCTCACGGCAAATGTCATCAACAGTGACTAAACACTAAAGTTCTATTGAATAGAACATTTCTAAGGAAACACTACAGACAATATTGTGTCGTGTGAGTTCTCCGGAAAATGTGTGTCAGGTGAATATGTGTGATATGTATGATGGTATAAAATGCAGTGATAGTGAAATTACTGATAAAAACACAACATAAAAAAAATGTGCTCCAATCTTTTCTCTCAGGATGATTAAAGGATGACTTCATCGCCAATGATTCCGATTATTAAAGAAAAAACCCACGATGGATAAAAAGCTCTTCCCGCCAGGAAAGCCTCTCCTCAATCCAGCTTCTCTTTGAAGTTTTCAAATTCTTTTTTACAAATTTTTTGTTAGCAAATTTTGCCCTCAAGAGGTGTTCAAGTTCTGAAGTTTCTCAATAGATGGCACTTTACGACAAAGGTGTCTTGGATAGCAAGAATATTAAGCCATTTTCTTTAAATATTCTTCATTTTCCGACTATTCACATAATTTTTTTCATGAATTTTTAAAATTATCTGAAAAAAATCAGAATGATCTGCTGGCTACAGATTCTCAAAGGTGAATGATTCTCAATTGTATTTTCCAGTGAAAAGTAATCAAATTTGCTCTCATATCAAGTCCATTCCACATATCCGGAAAAGCCCAATTGTTGAGCAGAAAAAGTCATTCAATCTAATCAGAAGCATGTTAAGCGGAAAGAAACTCATCAATTTAAGTGAAGGAATTGAATTTTCTGCTCTTGTAAAGTTTTTCCGGAAAATTCTTTTTCTTGATTCTTATAAATGCAGAAAAGATTGTATAAGCATGAAAATTTAATATTTCTCCACCGAGAAATGTAATTAATGAGCTTTACATAAAAAGAAACTCTCTTAGTTCAGAGTGTCTTGGCTAAACTTGTGATTGTCTCGGCTAATTGTTTTTAACTTGTTTTTTAATGACTTTTCAATTAAAATTGCTTATGAATATCAGGCAATTTCCCGATATTATCATCTCTAGTTTTGATTTTCACCCCATCTTGAACACCCCTTTGATCTTCATCATCCCATCCTCTTTAGCTCTCTCGGAAAGCACACAAAAACGCTCTAAAATGTCCCAGTTTTTGTTTTCTGAAACACAAAAATAGTGATTTGGTGTTGTAGGTCATCAAATAATCACCTCACTGATGAGTGGCTCAGCTAAACGATTGTCAGTGACCCGAGTCATAACAGTCTCCGTGAATGTTGACTTTGTTATAGTTTCAGTGACTTTGCCCAATTCTGTGGGCGCCGGCGGTAGCATTGGCATATCTGGGATACCCTTGTTCACCGTCACCGTCACCGTTGGCCCATGTTCACTTTCTCTAACATCAACATGGGGCTGGGCGCCTCCACTGATAAAATGGGCCGGGATCATTGCTTGAAAATCTTCACTGGTCATTGGACGTGGCGTATGTGGCACCTAAACAGTAGAGAAATGAGGAGGGGATAGCGAACATAAGTAAAACAATGTGATTGATGAACTCTACGGGATTTTTTTGGCCTAATATAGGATCTTTTTGTCTCTCTTCTTGTGATCTTCCGATTTTTGTTCCTGTTTGTTTTATGCCACTTTCTATCACATCTCTTTTCCACACAATCCTTTGATGAAAAAAAATAAACAATATATGAATATATTGTCGAAATTCTTTTCTCCGCTGCGTTTGGTGTTCAATCAAACAAAACTTGAACTGCACATTTTTTTTTCTTCAAACTACTTCGAATTAGGCACGACATAAAAAAAAGACTTCAACATCTCGTGCAGCAATCAAAGATGATTAAAACAGCGCAAAAACAAACAGATTCACATTCCAATCGATAAAAAAAGTATACACAATAAAAAATGGAAAACAATTTATCAATCGCAAGAAGGAAGGAGAATTTGTTAGTGGGAATCAATATCAAAACAAATTAAACTATCGCTGATATTCTTATTAATCGGATCAATTTTATATTATGGCATGCAAATTACTAAAATGTGTTAGACAAATTAATTTTCTGTCAATATAGCTCTTTGTTAATGTTTTTTTCTTTTAAGAAAATATTTTTCTTGTCCTATACAGATTTTTTCTTCATCTTCTACTAAGAAATCCCCAATTGTCTGAAATTGTCGATTCACCTCCGCATGACCTACCTTTGGATGAAGTCCTCTGCTTTTTTATTGCGTTGACAAAATCTCCAATTTCAGACAAAAATTGCCCCCAAAATGAAATCTCCCACACCAATCCCAAGGAATTTCTACAAGAGTGTGACAAACAAAAAAGGTAAGAAAACACAACACAAGACTTACCTGTGGTTCATCATCGCCCGACTGGGGGCCATTCTGAGCCCCATTCGGCACACTCGTCGACCCAAGACGACGTGGCGCCGGCTGAGGGGCTGGAACTGTATCGAATCCATTAGTTTTCACGGGAACTGCGCCCGTCTCAGCCACTGGTGGCACAGTGTGTGTCTGAGCGGCGATCTTAACGGTCTCAGGCCCGTCAATTGATCGCCTGTATCCGGAATAGGCTGTCGAGGGAGAGAGAGAGAGAAATAGATAAGTCATCAAAATCAATTTTTATAGAGTTGCGACCTTTACTTGGTCGATTGGCCATATATCCAGTTGGACTTAATCCCGTGAGCACTGACGGACTCCTTGGACTCTGCGGTGGCTCCAGTGGACCCTTAACTTCACGCTGAATCACCAGTCGGACAAATCTCTGGGTGTCCGTTAACAATTGGACAGCGTAATCGTGATGTGCCGATGTCATATCAACACCATTAATCTACAAATAAATCAAAATTACCAGATTTTGAAGTAAAAAAATATTTTGAAATAAACTTACCGCTAATACTCGATCACCGATCATGATCTTCCCATCTTTGTGCGCTAGACCACCTTCTGTGATCCTGGATATGTAGATTCCATCGGAACCATCCTTGAACGGCGGTGAACCCTTCCCGCCGGCAATACTGAAACCCAAACCTTGTCCAATTTGATCCCTTATGAAGGTTGTATGAAGAGTGATCTTGTGGACAACATCCTTGCCCCCATTCTCCAGGACGCCATTCGGTGTGGCGGTCAGAAGGGCCGGTGAAGTGATTCCCGGATTCTGTTGCTGCGGATTTATTTGAATTGGTGGCGGAATATACTTCTGTTGCGGCTGCAAGTCCACTGGCGGTTGCTCAAGCGTGCGATTGTCAATGGATATCTGTGACACAGATCCATCCTCACTGAACACCGGATGTCCAACAAGTCTGGTCATTTCGCGTGTCACAAGGAGCACCAGCACGGAGCCACATGCCTTTAGAATCTCCACCGCCTCATAGTGATCGGCAAATTCAACGGAGATCCCATTCACTTTCACCACTTTATCGCCCACACGGAGTCCCGCCAGATCAGCTGGACCTCCCTCAGTGACGCGTGAGATAAAAATGCCCTCATCGTCACCCTTGAATGGGGTTGAGCCCTTCCCACCGGCTATGCTCAGCCCCAATCCCGCCGATGTGCGCTCAATGTGGATCTCATAACGCTCCACGCGTAACTCTGTAATCCCATCTGCGGCATCTGCAACATCAAACAGAGACACTCAACATCAGTTTCAATATTCTAATTAGCGTCAGTCATGTGCCTGAGACACAATTAATAGAGACATAACTGTTGATTCTTGATGAAAATTGAAAACATTATTTGATGAATTTTTCTGTTTTTCACAGAGTTTTTGGAGCTGTTTTTTTTTCTTTTGCGCGCTGTCGAATTGTTACAGCTCAATTGAGTGGGTGTAACACAGAGTATATCAAATATCGGTGTCATATGTAAGTGTGGGGAGAACTTTTGTAACCTTCATGATCTCATTAGATTACAAAGAAATAATGCAGATGTGAACGTTTGACAAAATTATGTCGATCTGCATCACTTCTTATGAATATTCTTATACGAAGGGATAATCGAAGGATCTGCAGCTGGAAGGTTTCAACGGTTTCACAAGTGATTAATGTAAATCAATTTTTGCAGATGCATGGAAAGATAAATTTGATCTTTTTCAAGATCGAATTTAATTAAACTTGGCATAGTTCTTTCTTTGCATTCGCTGCAATTTTCTTATTCCCCGGAGCAGTTTACGCAAAAGAAATGTAAGAAATCTAGATTATCTGATTATTTTTAGCAAAGGCTGTTAAACGGAGGCATTGATTCCAGAAATTTGTAGAGATTATTCCAAGTCCTTCAAGATTTATTCACTAGATGGCACACTTTAAACAAAGTGTCTTGGCTAATTTTTACAAGATGTTTTTTCTTATGTAGTTTTATAAACCGAAACGGCGCGAAAATTAAAATTAAAGATTTATTACTTATCCAACACTAATAGCAAGTAAGACACAAAAAGAATAAATTCTTCAAGCTACAGATCCCTCCGTCAACCCTGACTCATTACCCAAATCACTGAATTCCCGATCTTTCTCTCGATGTGTTATAATTCTGACTCTCTTCTCCTTCTTCTCGCCATTACTCCTGTTCGAGAGAATTGAACTTCTGCCACTTGTACTGTCCTGAGAACCTCTCCTCACCCGATTCTTCCCATACGATCTGGGCAGGGAATTTCTTCCCTCCTTCACCTTAAACTTCACACTAAACATCGCTTTGGCCTAAATTTCTCTTCTCTCTTCTACATGGAGGCCCTTATTGTTGCGCTTTTCTCACTAAGCAACGCCCAAGTCACAACATTTGCTATTGGGTGCCCTTCTTTCTCGCAGTTCGAATCACCCTCGCGCGTTTAATTGCCTTATCAGCACATTACGTCGCCGATAAGGTATTCCAATTGATAAGATAAGGAATTCTTTCTCACAAATTTTACACTCTATCGTCGAACAGGTATTTTATTGGGGCGTTGGAATGAATTCTTTTTTCTCCTCCTAAAAAGGGAGACCTGCTGTAATATCCCTTGCTTATCAATTCACTGTGTCATTTTTTTTCTTGTTTAAACAGAACGAGATAAGCCGTCTTGTGAAACACTCAACTTGAAATTCATTCACGCATAGTGGAATTATGAACAGAACTATCGGATGAAATCACTCAATTAACTTCTACGTGTCAGGTTCGTCACAATAAAATGTGAAGAAAAAAATACAGTAATTAGCAAATTGGCGGCTTTTTTCTCAACTATATATCTCTTATTCTCCCGTTCGGGTGCTCGGGAAATTACGCAGTGTTATTATCAATGCCAAAGATAGATCGAGAGAATCCCAGAGCCGAAAAAGTCTTCCAGTTCACTGGCTCTTGCAAAATCCACAAATAGAACTCTTCCTCAATTTTGGGTTTAACGTCCTCCACGGGAGTGAATGATGGAATATCCAGTCGTTAAGGAGTTGTCTGATAGGTATATTTAATTTTAATGTTTAGCCACCAAAGGGAGAATTTCAACTGAAGTGCAAGTTGAGACTGATATAGTTGACTTGCGATAAAACTTCGCGCAGGCCAGTCGGTGGCGACACACATAGAGGCCTTCCAACACTCAAACACACTTGTGTGAAATTTATCTACCTTTCCATATTTTAATACACCTTCATAACACTGGCCCATAAGAGTGGAAAAAAATATCAAATATGAGTAATTCAACATTGAAACGCGAACACGAGCAATTGATGGTATTTGAGACAAAGTGGTTCAATTCATTCCTTAACTTTTCAATTCTCCACATTCTCCAGCGCAGTTTATTCTTTTATTATTCTTTTCATTCTTATTGGCTCTTTAACTCTTTGAGCACGATCATCTAACAAAATAGTTGTGTCTTCCGTCTTTTGATGCTCTTCTTTCTCCTCCGGTACGTACATCCATATCTAATCCCATATATTATTCATTCGATCTGAATTAATCTTCTTTCCTATATTATTCATCAATATTTTTCGCTGGGGAGATGCAAAAAAAATGCCACCAATTATAGTAAATTGTTAGTTTACTTTTCTCCTCTATAAATATTAATGGCTTATAAATTGAAGAAGGAAATCATAAATTTGTCTTGAACAAATCAGGTAGAAGATTATTTATTTATTACCTCCTCCTACTATTACAGTGATGAACGGATTTACAGACACGCCCGATTTAATGTATTAAGAATAGCATAGAATTCAATAAAAATTTTGTACAAAAAAACCATGAAATCATCATTTTCTAATAGATTCACTAAACAAAATTGCCTCAAAACTGGAAATTGCGATAATTTTGAGATATTTTGGTGTTAATTTTGTGCGAGAAACTTTGCGTAGAATTCTACTTCAAGTTTTCAATGAAGCTTTCAAGATTCTCAACGCGTAAATTTAGCATAAAAAATTCTGTGTAGGTAAAAACTTCTAAGAATCTTCTATTATTTGTTAAGTTTAGCAAAAATTCTGCTAAGAAACTAACTGTTCGATCTAAAATATTGCCCATAGTCATATTCATACAGAATTGATTTTCTTTCACATGAAAGGCATCTTTTGCCCTCTTTCTCCGCCCTCAAAATAATCTAACAAACGTGTCTAACAAATTTTCCATCTATTTTTTTTCCAACCACACCAACCCATCCTTCAAATGTCACTTATTGGATATGCAGAAAAAAAAACTATTTTTTTCTGTATGTCCCCAATATACAAAAATATTCACGTCCATTCAATTGGTTTTCTTCCGCTCCCCCGCAATAACACATTTGATATGAAATCACATTAAATTTAACACACGTTTTCTTGTAAACTCCTCTTATCACGGACACAGAATTTCATGTGAAATGTGCGTGTGATTCAGAAGCTCTGATTATTATCCATTGAGAAAGTGCGAGGTGACAAAATAAGCAATAAAATGTGAGTGGAAATTTAATAAATCCATATTCGTACTTTTGCCTCCAAACACGACTTTGAGCATTTTACTCATCCTCTCCAGCACTCTCTGAAAATCGTCTTATATTTTCACTTTCTTTCACAATCAACACCGCCCAAAGTCTGTTTTCAATTTCTATTCCCCCCTCAAAGACGAAAAAAAAAATTCAATGTCACATAGTTTGAAAATAACACATATCTCCAGCTGTCTCAGAGCACAAAAAACACATCCACAAAAAAAACAGTATATTTGCAAGTGTTTAGCTTTAAGACACACCGAGAGATTTATCTAACCATCCGAACTAGTTGAATGCTTCTCAACAAATAAAAAGCTGCCTCATTTCAGAAGCACCTTTGGCGATGGTCAACAGTTCTTTCCAATAAAGCTTGTATGTAATGTCTACACATATTCCAGTTTTAATGCTCAAAACTCCAACCATTTACTTACAACCACAACCACCCATGACGTAATAGTTTATGAATTTTGAATTAGACAATGGTGTCATTTTGCCAAAAAAAAAACATATATTCGCGGCTCACACATAAAAACAAATAACTCTACTACGCCGATAACAATTCCTAATGCTCTCCAAGTCACCGAATGGAATGATTTTATCCCCCAGCTGAGTGAGATGAGAAATATCGGTGTGAGAAAAAGTGGAATTAAATTCCCTCTCCTCAAATTGCCTCTTATATTGACTCATGACCTCAGTAAATAACAAATTCAACATTTTGAGCATAGCCAGAGGTCAATTGAGATCTCTGAGATTTAAGACAATGCGAAGGATCTCCTCTCACTCTCTCAGCAGGTAATACATATCGGTCTCGTGAGAGTTTTCAAAGCGCACCAACCGTGTAGACACACACGAAAAAGGCTTTTTCCTAATTTAATTATCACGTGACGCTTCAGAGAATTTTCCACCAGAAAAAGAAATAAATAGTTTTGTATATAATGGTGATGAATTTCTGTGCCTGCGGTGTAATATTATTTGACGATTTCAAAACATCGCGTCGCATCTGACCTCATTTTTCACTCTTTTTCTCTATTAAACACCTTAAAAACTTTACAGTGAGCACCGAAGAAAGCAAAATTGCATGGTGACCTTCCTCACAATTCAGTCATCATTATTTTATTCTATGGAAAATAAAATGTGCAACACTGATCAAATCGCTCTTGTTAGCATTTTCACGTTTATTTCAGAGATTAAATCCAATATATATGATCTCATATATTGAATGTATTGGAGTGGATAATTTGAGATTTCCAAAAACAATGATGAATTTTTGATAGAGTGTTGTATACTCAACCCTTTAGAGTATACATTATTTGAAAGCATAATTTGTCCACTCAGCATTGATTATGGCATCAAGTGTTCGTCACTTTTGGAAATTTGTTTGCAAAATATGACATTGAATGTCTTTTTAGAGAATGGGAGAAGGCAAGAGCTTTTAGAGTAATTTTTTGCGCTCAAAAAGTTATTGTTGGTGTTGTATACTGAATAAATGTCTCGGTGTCATATTCTAATTATATTTTCGAGTGTTTAGATACGCTTTAACTGATTGCAAAATATTATAACAATCAGAATCAAAAACGAAGATTATAACGTTAATCCATCATGTTCTAATCAAAAACGCAAGAGACTGATAAAATTGTATTCCAAATGTCTCATTAATAAGAGACCCAAAAATTTGCTAGAAAATTTAACACTTCAAAAAAAAAAGAAAACGAAAAAAAATAAGAAAAATAGTCTTATATCCATTGATATAAAAACATATTCAGATCTCAAGAGAATAATGAACTGAAAATGAAAAAAATACAACGTAATAACAGCCAAAGACTTTCCTTGTGGTTTTGATATTCTCGCAAACTAAACCACATTAATTTTCGGGACTTATTTTCAACGGTAATCTACACATTTTAAGCCTTAAACTTCCCATTGAGTATAACTATACTTGTCTAATAAATTTATTGGCCACCATAAAACCCCGTTAGTGACCAAAAAAAAAAATCTGCAAGATGATCTCACCAATTGCTTCTCAACTATTGATATTTATTGCAAACAGAGACACCAACAAAAAAATATAATCCGGAATGTCTCTGTTCGGGCGGAGCTTTTTCAAGGCTTCTCTCTGAGCTTTTGTATTTAAATATAGTTTTTGAATAAATAACATAAAGTTCAAACTCACCATCTTCCTCAGCTCTGCTGTCATCAGGCTCCTCCTGGACATTATCAATTCTGTGCTGAATCACTGGCTCCTGGATTGCCTTCTCCTTCATCTTGAGCGCATTGGCAATGATGAGATTGGCGGCTTTATCATTGAGTCCATGCTGGACACGCTTATTCTTCAGATGATGCGGCGTGTCTCGTCGATGGAGTCTCAGGGGGCGCTTTAGAAGATCATCCGGATCAGGGAATTGTCCATCATCCTCATTCTCCTGATTCAACGCAAAGCCCACTCGTCTGTCCTCCATGTCATCCATTTCTGGATCACCCGGTGGATTGGGTAATCCCACAACATTGCTATCGCCCAGAGGAACAGCCTGAGCCTGAGGCAGCTCCTCAATCAGCTCAATCACTTTGGCCTGAGGCACACCAATCGGCTCTTGACTCACACTTTTTCCCGCCATAATCGTCATTACAGCACCAGATGGCGGAATAGAGCCCACATCTGTCTGTGTCTCCGATATATTATCCATTGTCGCTGACTCAATTACCGTTTTCACCGATGACGGTTTGGATGACGACTCCTCGGATAGCGTATCCAAACCGATTGTGTCTTCGGTTTTGCTCTTCTCTTTAGCAAACAACTTGTGCGCCTTCATCTTCAGCTCCTTGGGATGTGGTGTATTCTGTCGCACAAATGGTGTTTGCTATAACACACACGCAAAAAATATATAATAGTTAGACCCTTGTGCGGAAGTGTCAATTGATTTCTTGCAACGCTCACCTCCTTATCCGTGACGGAGTCTTCGGAGAATTTCACGGAATGCGTGCGAGATGCCTCACGTTCCTCCCAACCTTCAGAATCCGTATCATTCTGATTATCTGTTTTTGATACATACCCATGGAGATGGAGATGAAAGAGAAAAAAATACCATCAATTAATTAATCATGACATTGTTTCTCTCTTAATATTTTACGATATATAGATACACAGTACAGTGGGGAAAATCTAGAGACACTCTCTATATAGTCATTAAAGTATCGTCATTGCGGAATAATTGAATTAGTTTAAAATTTCGCTATCAGACAAAGTATATACCTATCAATTTCATTTGAAATTAATATAGCATTTTTAATTATTGAATTATTAGTTAAATTCAGTTTGGGTGAAGGGGACAATTTAATTATCTATTCAATTCACGTAGTTCTGCAAATACCGTAATTAAAACCAATTGATAAATGCTATCTGAAAATTATTCTGATTATTGAAATTGCATAACAATTGTTGTAAATTAGTGAAATCATTTTGAATTTCTCGCCTAATAATAAATTAATTCTGATTCAGAGGCTTTAGGATTTTCTAATTTAAAATTATGAGCTTTCATTCACCAAATGTGTGAAAATCATAAATTGACCCCTGATAGCTTAATTTAACCGTTAAAAGAGAAATAAAGAAAAATAAAGAATGTCTAAAGAATCAAAATTTAGAAAATATAATTTGAGTGTCTCTAAGTTTTGCCCACCCACTGTATGTATTCCATCAATTTTCGCTTTTTATATATTAATTCGACCCACATTTTCGTATTCAAAACATATTCGCATTCCTAATTTAATAATTATCTCTTCTACTCACTGTCGAGAACAAAAAAAATCATGCGATCTGTGAATATTTCTAATTTGTTAAATTCTCTCTTTTCTCATGTGTTTTATACTGTCTTGGGGTCTGACTCAATGATTCACTTCGGAGCTTTTTAGCACAAACACATTTTTACTTTTTTTCTCCACACTTTTGATTATCCAATATGGCAAAAGATTTAAATGAAAAGTAAATCTTATGAAAGAGAGTGTTTGTTGTGTTTGCTTGGGTGGAGAAAAAAAAAAACATCGCAAAGTAATATCATTGAGTCGCTCCAAGTTTCCATTCGACAGGCATCCAGCATGGATAAAAAGCTCTTTTTCTCCCTCCAGAGTAATTTAAATGTAAAAAAATGTCTTTCAATCACTTTTTGTTATTATACATTTCACAAAATAGGAGAAAGGGGAGAAAAGTGAGAAACTCATCAGATTTATCTTTAGTATCTTATTAGAGAAGCGCAACGCAGAGAGTCTGTTATCACAGAGTATAAGGAGTTAGTTTGTCACAAGCATAGTGAGAAAAACTTTCCACCGAGATGCAAAATAACGTTCCAGTAATAATGTTATGCCAAGATTTTTACACATTTATATAGAAGAAGAGAATTTTCTCCGAGGGATTGAATTACACAAAGTGAAGAAATCACTTTTATAGCATTTCACATTTTCTTCCAATTTGCAAACAAATCAGTTTTCTTTCTTCTCAAGATGAAAAGGAAAAATAAATAGAAAGGAAAATAATAAATTTGAGATGATAATTTAATATCATTCGATGTGATAAGAAGTCAAACCTTGAATCATTGACAAGTCCATGGAACTGAATCTTTGGTTCGATCTGTATAGTCTGCCACTGACCATTTCTTCAAATAAAACCAACACAAATCATAAATTTTAAATTATAATGTAAATAAAATGATTGAAAATTTAAATATCAATTATAAACATGTTAGTAAGCGACACAGCGAAATTGTCTTTCGAAAAGGATAAATAAAAACCATAATTAGAAGAAAAGCCATTTTAATTTTGTTTTCCTCTTTAATGACAATTTCCTCTAGCCTTGTACCATATTTGCGAGAAAAAATAAACATAAAACACGGTCATGATAGTAATTTGCACATAAAGTTCACTGATTCAAAAATTTACCACACAAGAGCCAAATTGTTTGACATTTTACTCACTCCACCCACAACTCTCTTGCGCGTCCCTCTCGAGGATATTGTTTTTCATTTCAATATATAGAGCTAAGGTTATGACAGTAAAAACAAAGCTTCTTTTACGATCATTCTTAAAAGCATTTAAAGATGCTTTCAGCGTGGACGCTGAAGACAACAACATTTTCGCACTGTTAAACCAAGAGCGTGGAAGAGATAAAATATAGCGCAAATTTTATATGAGCTTCCGGTCTTAGCTGAGATATTTTTTTTTTCATTTTTTTAAGCTTGTAAAATTCACGTGGTTTGCCAATAAAATGTTAATTGGGCGAAAGGGACAATTTTGAGAGGGTGATAAAGTCAACTTACCCGGACTGAGTGGTTGATATTCTAGCTGGGGCAGAAGGAAGCACGTCAGAACCTGTAAAATTATGGGAAATTCAATTACTGAAACCTGCGGCAAATATTATACCTAAATGGTTTGGGGGAAGTAAAAAGTGAGAAAGAGTAATCGGCATATTTGGTGACATTCAATATTTTAAGGATGACCCCCTCCCCCCTTTAATTATGGTAAATTTTGTTCAATAAGCTCAATAGGAGATCAAAGGTTGAAACAAATTGAAAAAATAAAACCGCAAAAAGGATTCATACTCCATTAATTTGTTTGGATAAAAGACTTTAAGAGAACTCGTAATAAATCCAAGAAATTCTTGATAATTTATTCAACTTGTCAACTTGGTTATTCCTCGGAATTTTAGTTCTCTAGAAATATTTATAACTCATAATTTATATAATTTGTGTAAACCAGAATTGAACCCATATTTTGACAATTTTGTTTGAAAAATATATTTTTCATACAGTAAAACATTTTTATATAGAATTTTCCTTTATAGAACTCCGAGTAATCATTCAAATCTCTCAATAAAATTTCCTCAAATCAAATGAATACCAAATTATCTTCCATAAAAGCCATATTACTTTTGAAGAAATGTTTGTAAACTATATAAACTTGACTTTTATTGAGCACCGTAAATAGAATAATCATCAAAAAGTCGGGGAGCATTTGCAGGAAAATGCAGTGAATATGGTTTGAGATATTGGGAGTTGAGTTTTATGGCAATTCTACGATCTCATTCATAAACTCCCTCTCTCACTCTTCCATGAATAACCATTAAATATGCACATATCATAAAGAGAGACTTCATGTGGTATATGAACATCCACTCAATAGGGGAAGAGGGCAAATAGCAGATATATTGTTACTCTAAACATAATTAAACACAAAGTGAATAATTGATGAGGTGTGTGGGTGGAAATATTTTGACAATTTACCTGTTCACCAGTTGCCTCATCGGTGTCCGGCTGAAATGTTAGCAGTGATTGCGCCTGATTCTCCGACAGCCAAACAGCTTTCAATTGCAGATTGACCAATGAGTAGGGCAAATAATTGAGGCGATTTCCTGACACATCCAGCACATGCAATTGCAAGCAATTGCCCAACTCCGATGGCAGCTTCGTCAATTTATTATCCCTCAAACTCAGGACACCCATACTAACGCAATTGCCAATCTCAATTGGCAATTCCGTAAGTGCATTGCGATCCACATTCAAATTATTCAACTTGGTCATGTTACCAATTGATTTGGGCATCTCCATTAGAAAGTTCTCCGTCAGTATCAACTCCTGCATGCTAATACATCTGTTTGATCAATTGAGAAACAGAGAGAATGAGAAAAGAAAGCAACATGTTAAATGGTGATAATTTCATAAAAACATCTGCTCAATTATTCATGGAGCCCATGAAAAGGCCAAGTACTCACGTTCCAATGGATTCATTCAGCGTGTGTAATCGATTCTGATCTAGTTTCAATATTGTCAATTTGGTCAAGTGTGAAACCCCATCGGGGATGGTCTCCAGCACATTCTGCGACAAGTGCAAGTCTGTCAGATTTTCCAAACCACCAATTTCCTCCGGCAACTCCTCCAATCTACCGTAAAGAGAGAATGAAAAAGGGTAAACTTTTCAGTAAAATGTCAGCCGGAGAGTAAAATCCATCACAGAGAGAGGAGAGCTTCTTTAAATTAGGGATAGCCTGTGTGGGCTGGCTTATCCAAATATTTAAGGTGTCACACCTTTAATTTGGATTTTGCCACAGAAATTAAAGAAGAGGATAAAGTCTTTAATTTAAGGAACTTTTCAACATTTGATGAGATTCCCCAACATAAGATAAACAGAAATTTCTGCAAAATTCTAATAACCTAGAAAACTTTTACAAATTTCTAGAAACTGTAGTTAATTGCTTTCTCCAAAATCCTCCCACAAAATGAAGGCAGATTAAACCCCAAATTTCATTAAAAGCTCACCCAAGCCTGTAAAAACAGATTTTACACACACACAAAAGAACAAAAAGTGTCCATCCTTGTAAAATTCTCTAAAAAAGAAATGCCAAGTTTAGACTTGGCGGAGTGCCCCGACACGTTGCGTTTAGGAAAGAGGGAGATAGTGAGATTATAAAGTTTAGTGTTTTCTTGTCGAATGGGTTTGAAGATCGGAAGAGCACACGTCTGA